>CAUYQV010087970.1:0-31146 GCA_963574575.1 Galagoides demidoff
TTTTTGAGACAGAGCCTCAAGCTGTCCCCCTGGGTAGAGTACCATGGCATCACAGCTCACAGCAACCTCCAACTCCTGGACTCAAGTGAGTCTCCTGCCTCTGCCTCCCAAGTAGCTGGGACCACAGGCCCCCACCACAACGCCTGGCTATTTTTATTGGTTGCAATCCTCATTGTTGTTTGGCGGGCCCGGGCTGGATTCGAACCCGCCACCTGGGGTGTATGTGGCTGGTGCCTTAGCCATTTGAGACACAGGCGCCCAGCCCAAAATACTTCTTAAATCCATTTTCTTCTATACTTCCCCTTATTATTTCTACCGATGAGGGCTCAGGAATAACTGATGAAGTAAAACCTCAAATAATACAAAAGCCTTCATTTAGTCTGAAATTCTAACCACCCTTACCACAACTGTTTATAGAACTGGGCAAGGGAAGGGAAGAATCACTACAAAACTGGTTTTGGTTTCTTTTCAAATTATGTTAATTAGCAATATAACTGCCCCTAAAGCTAAAGAAGCAAGTGAAAATAATCAACAAATAGGATTATCTGGTTGCACATATTAAAAGCACAAAATAGTTTACGATTCCACTCACCAAGAAAATGGCTTACATATATATAATTCTTCATAATAATTATCCAGCTTTAAAGTCATTTGTAGATAATATATTCATTACAGAAATAGTAACTGAAATCACTTGAATACTGTTCAAAATTTAGACAGTATTCTAGAATTCTTATTCTTTTTTTGAAACAGAGTCTCACTCTATTGCCCTGGGTAGAGTGCCATGGAATCATAGCTCACAGCAACCTCAAACTCCTGGGCTCAAGCCATCCTCTTGCCTCAGCCTCCCTTGTAGCTGGGACTACAAGTGCTTACCACAATGCTTGGATATTTTTAGAGATGGGGTCTCGCTCTAGCTTACGCTGGTCTCAACTCCTGAGCTCAAGCAATCCACCCGCCTCAGCCTCCCAGAGTGGTAAGATTACAGGCATGAGTCACCTTGCGTGGACATTTCAAAATTCTTATAACTAATATAAGTAACTTTCTTTTGAAATTTTCCACTGCCTCCTTTCCATTATTTATGAAAACCAAATGGACCAATTTTGTTCTAGATTACTCACCACTCGTACTCCATAATGGATATGGGCCACAGTGAAAGCAGCTGCTAATGTATACAGGAGCCCATCCTCAAAGGAAGCCGCGAATCCTGAGTTTACCGCCACGACAACAAAAAAGAGAGGAGCCAGCAACCAATTCAAAGTTGGACACCGAGTATTGCTCATTTGACAAACAATCAGCTGACACTTCAAGTTAGTTTAAAACAGAAAGAAAGAAAAAAAGTTTAATTAGCAAAGAAAGCCAAAACTAGTCATTTCAACATTTAAAAAGCATTCAAGTAGGCTCGGTGCCTGTACCTCAGTGGCTAGGGCACCAGCCACATACACTGGAGTTGGCAGGTTCGAACCCAGCCCAGGCCTGCAAAACAACAATGACAACTATAACCAAAATTAAAAAATAAAACCAGGCGTTGTGGTAGGTGCCTGTAGTCCCAGCTACTTGGGAGGCTGAGGCAAGAGAATCATGTAAGCCCAAGAGTTTGAGGTTGCTATGAGCTGTGATGCCACAGCAATCTACCCAGGGCAACAGCTTGAGACTCTGTCTCAAAAAAAGAAAAAAAAAAAAAAAATCAACTGATTTTATTTTAAAAAAAAATTTTTTTTTTAATCAGCTGATTTTAAAAAGTGTGCTTTCTCTCAAAAGTCCTTTTTTTTGAGAAGCTTCCTAATCATTAGGTCTGTAGCCATTCCAGCTATACTGTTAATAATTTTTATAGTCTGAAGGGACTTGTAGGGCGCTGGCCCCATATGCTGGACGTGTCGGGTTCAAACCCAGCCCCAGCCAAAAACTGCAAAAAAAAAAAAAAGAGGGGAAAAAACGCCTGAAGGGACTCTTATCAATTATTCCTTAATTTCAGCAATCAACCCAAACGAAAAAACTTAAGTATACCATCATTTCAAAATACTACTATAGTCTCCACAAATCCTACTGGTTTCAAAGAGCAAAATAATTTTCAGCATGTTCTGTCTTTGAGGTTATTTTTTTGTTTTGTATTTTTTCAAATTTCCGATTAAGTTATCTTTCAATTAAAATCTGCTTATTCTAATACTATACAAGATTTTCAAATTCTCAAATTCTGTCATATATTACTCATATAAGATGATTTATAAAAAGAAAAAAAGAATCTTACTGTGATGTTGGCAAAGGCTGTTCCAACCATAAAGTAAAATATTCTAGGATGCATCTCTAAAATATCTGAAGGCGAACAGAGGATCCATGCTGTAGACAAAATGAATAGCAAACATGGAGAAAAGAAGGGAACCATAGCTTCACAGACTGAATTGTGTTTCAAGGTGTTATTTTTATAGCTTCTGAAAAAAAATCAAGTAATACAAAGAACATTATTACATTTAAAACTTATGTAGTACTATGTTGTTTCCAAAGTACTTTCACACTTCTTCTCTTATTTTATACTCACACTAATCCTATGGCATAGACAGAACCAATGTTATTAACCCCAGTTTATAGACAGGGTGAAGATAAAAGAATTTAAATTTACATAACTTGCTACCAAGTGGCAGGACCAGGATTAGAACTGAAGTCTTCTGGCTTCTAATCCCATTTTTTTTTTCCTTAAACCGAACTATCCACTGTTGTGTTAAGAATATACAGATGAATGAAATTTGGTCTTTGTTCTATCTTAATAGGGAAATAAGATGAACATGAAATAAGAGAAAAGTACCTCGAGGGCTACTCTGATACAAAGTAATGGAGAACTTAGATTTAATTCACATGAAAGAGGGAAGTAGACGACTCAGACACGTCTTTGAGTCTCTAAGCACATAGGAGGTAATGCAATATATGTTTGCTCGTCTGAACAGGGCCCCAAATTCCAGTCCTGGTTCTGTCATTGATCACATGACCTTGGGTAACATGTTGCTTAATCAGAAAATCATTATAAAATAAGAAGGAAATGACTCAAGTAATTTCTACAGCCTTCAGAGCGTTAAATTTTATGGCATCTGTAAGTGACTACCAGCTGCAATAAATAATGAAAATTCATAGAGGTTGGCTGGACACAAATAACGTTCTGTCAGAAAGATCTGAGCACTAAAGGATGAAGTGGGAAGTATAAAAAAGTTTTCTGGCTCAGCGCATGTAGCCCAGCAGCTAGGGTGTCAGCCACATACACCAGAGCGGGCAGGTTCAAACCCAGCCCAGGCCTGCCAAACAATAATGAAAACTACCAACAAAACATAGCTGGGCTTGTAGCAGGCGCCTGTAGTCCCAGCTACTTAGGAGGCTGAGGCAAGGGAATTGCTTAAGCCCAAGAACTGGAGGCTGCTATGAGCTGTGATGCCACGGCACTCTATCCAAGGTGACATAGTGAGACTGTCTCAAAAAAAAAAAAAAAAGTTTTCTAACTGGAAGAAAAAATAGCAGTGGAAAGAGTGGAAGCAAAATTACTGAGGACATAAACAGCAAAGTATGTTCCAGATACAGTAAGTAAATTCTGCATCACTGCAAAGGTGGAAAAGTGCATAAACCACAGGGATGAAACTCCACCTGTGCAACCTCCTTCTCCCCCCTCAACCCAGGCAGGAACTTCTATTATAAGGGCTATTTGAGAAGGTCCAGTTTGGGCCTAAGCTATACACATTCAGAAACTGTATCCTACGATCCTGTCAATTAAACCTAAAGATATAATCAATTGTAAAACAGAGTGTAAAAGCATCAGTATTCAACAGGGATAGAATCTCTCCTGGTGAATACATTCACTCACAAGAGAAACAAATGGGAAGACTGCGTGGTAAGCCCAAAACTGCAACAAAAGAGCTAGTAGCTCTGGGCTGTTTAAGTTGACTACATTAGCCATCACTAATACATGAAATTATACTAACCTCATTCTAGATTCAAAGCACAGGTTTCATGACCTTTTCAAAATGTCCTGACTCCAGAAGGAAAATAGATCTTTAAATCCAGCTAAATAACAATCACTAAAAATTTTCCTATTTCCTGCCCATTCAAAAAAAAAAAAAACCTTACCTGAAAAAGTTCAATAAACTCATTGGAAGAGTCACACATAATGCACAACCTAAAGGGAAGAACACTGACATTATTATGAATTATTACTCCAGAGTGATTATTATATGTAAATATAATTGAAGCCATGCACAATACACAATACTTTTAGGCTTTTATGCTCAGTAATTTTCAGGTTCAAGTTTACTTCTGTAATAAAATTTAATACATTTCTAAACAGCTTTAGAGCAATAGTACAATTTGGTAATTCAGAGGACTGATTCAAAGAGCCAGGGTAGGCTTTAATTTTGGTTGTATCGCCAACTGCTGGTGTGACTTTAGGCAAGTCAGGCTTTTGAGGCCTTAGTTTCCTCATTTATAAAATAGAGATAATAGTCCCAACCCCAGAGTTTTGATAATTTAATGAGTTATGACGTGTTAAGATACTTGGAACAGTAGGTGGTAGATATATTAAGTTGCACTGTGAAGTGTGAGGTAAAAAGGGGGACAAATTAACAGATCCTGTTGCTTCCCATTTATACTTATTTCTACGTCCCTGGCATTTTCAATTTCTCCCTTCCCTACCCTCATAAGCACACTGATTCTTTCCCCTCAAACCTAAAAACAAGGATAGCCTTCCCAAGAAACCCTACCATTGATTCTGCTGCCCTGCCTACTATCTCACTTTACGTCCTATCATTTGCCAGACATTTCTGTTGCCTTCAATTTCGCTAAATTGTACTCTTAAAATTTATCAACCTTTCCTAATGAACAGATTCAGAATGCTTTTTCATTCCTGACTTCTAAGTAAAAGAATGTGGTTGACTATCCACTAACCATAATCCTTCCCTATCTTTGCCTTTATGGTCCTATTCCCCCCAAAGTTCCTCTAGCCATCCATCCCTTTCATTTTGTATCCTTTATTGGCAATTCTACTTCCTGCACATGGGAACACCCTTCCACTGCACCTACATTCTCCCTCAGAAAATCTTCTCTTAGAGCTCAACCACAAGTTTACAGCATTTAACTCTAATATCTAGTTATGTGCTCGAGCAAATCCAACAGCCTCTCCGAGCTTCAGATTCCACATGTACAATGAGGATGAGTTAAATGATCTTCTAGAGGGCCTTGCATCTTTAAAATTCTCTTATTCTATCACGTCTTTCAAATTCCAATGTGATGTATGTGGCAACTTTCTGGACACTTCATTTGGATGTTTTGTTGTAATGCAACAAATCGACTCTAGTTTGTTTATTCCAGACTCCTGGTAACTGACTCTACTTGGCTTGAAAGTCAAAGCAGCTATAACTTTAAGGATCAAAGGTAAAAAAAAATTCCTTCAAACCAATTCCTAAGACATTTGGCTAAAAATAGAAGAAAAGACTGGATCAAAGTTCCCCAAATTAGAAGACTTTAGAGGGAAAGGAAGAACACCAAGTTCATATCCTCGATGTTCTCAGAAATTTTTACAGTCTATTCCACGTCAAGCTGGGAAGCACTGGAGGGGGGATCAAGCCCAAATTAATTAACTCAGAATTATTTGTTGTTCTGAGGTGTTTGAAATAGGCTGAGACAAACTACTAAAAACATTGTTACCAAATATAACTTTAGTTTAAGAAATCTTGAAATAGCTTCATCTTAACTAGAGTAAGCATGCAGAAAGCGTGGGATCTACATGGGTTGCCAAAGATAAAAACGACATCCTTTCTTTCTCTCTTTTTTGAGACAGAGTCTCACTCTGACACCCAGGCTGGTGTGCAGTGGCACAACAGAGCAAACTATAGCCTTAAACTCCTGAGCTCAAGGGATGCTCCCACCTCAACCTCTTGAGTAGTTAGGAGCACAGGGATGTGCCATCATGTCCAGCTAATCTTTTAAAAAAATAAACTTTGGCATGGAATCTCAGAGTCAAAGCATTCTATAATAGACATATTCTTCTTACTTGACAGTGAATGTTATTTTCTTTGCATTATTATTATTGCTTAATATTTCGATGCACCAATCGTCTGATTTCTTTTTTGAATGTATCTATGTTCGTTCGTTCTTTATGAGGTTTTTGTTTCTAGTCCTTATCTTAAACATTGTTATTGTTATTAAATTTTACGCCTTTTTAATTATGTGAAGGCAAAAAAGGAAACCTAATAAACACATTTATATGTAAATAATAATAAGAATGACCTTTGGCCAGGCATGGTGGCTCGTGCCTGTAATCCCAGCATTTTGGGACCCTGAGGTGGGTGGATTGCCTGAGCTCACAGGTTCAAGACCAGCCTGAGCCAGAGCAAGACCCCATCTCTAAAAAAAATTAAAATATAATTTTTGTAGAGATGGGGTCTTGCTATGATGCCCAGGCTGTCTTAGCCTCAAGCAATCCTTTTACCTCAGAATCCCAAAGTGCTGGGATTATAGGCATGAGCCACCAAGCCCAGCCTGCATATTTTCTTCTCTAAATAGTACTTAACATACTGTTTGCAAGGAGTACTTAATTTTTAAATACTTAGCTATTAAACTCTATGGATAGGCCAACCTATATTGCCATAACTAAAGACTCAGACTTCATAATATAGGCAACTTCATAGCTATACCAAAATCAGAGTTAGAAAGCATTAAAAAGGATCAAGTGGAATGACAGATGATTCAAGGATAATGTGGTCATAAAACATATTTTGGTTCCTCTCATTTCCATTTTGGTTCCTCTTATTTATTAAGCAAGAACTTCAGTTAAACACCAAGAAAAAAAGTACCTTAAGAAAAGTTAAAAAGATCACCTATATGGTCTAACAAGGGTACAAGTGAGTTTTTCTAGAACTAGAGTATAAATGTTTTAACACAATAACTAAGTAAATGACACAAAGTCTATGTTAACCAGTTTGATGAAAATATTTCAAATTGTATAGGAAAACACTACACTGTACCCCATGTTTGCATTAATGTACACAGCTATCATTTAATAAAGGAAAAAAAAAAGAAAAGTTAAAAAGATGTACAATAGGGAGAAAATTATAATCTCTATCAAAATAAAGGTTTAATAAAACTAATATATAAAGAGTTCCTAAGAATAAAGGAAATGGCCAACAACTCTACAGAAAAAAAGAGCTTGAGAAATGTAAAGTATACAGAAAAAGAAATAAAAATAGCTCAACACTAGAAAAATTTATTTGTAATAAGAAAATTCAAATTGCACTATACAGATATTTCTTACCTATCAAATTGGCAAAAAGTTCAAAAGTCTGACAACATACTATGTTGGTGAAATTTTAAGTAAACAATCACTTTCATATACTGATTATGGAAAAACAAAATCACATAACCCATATGAAGGGGAATATGAGAATGTTTAGTGAAACTACACACATTTTCCTGTACTAGCAATCCTACTTATAGGGTTCTTGTCCATAATACCCTGGCAAAAATATGAAAATACATATATAAGAATATTCACTGCAGCAATTTTTATAACAGTAAAAGACTAGAAATAACTCAAATGTCTGCCAATGGGGAAGAGGGGACTAGTTCAACAAACTTTGGGAAAAGTAGATCCACACAATGTGGCAATAGCATTGTAACTGTGTTTTTTTTAAGAGAAATACTTGGCTTGGCACCTATAGCTGGTCACATACACTGGGACTGGTGGGTTCAAACCCAGCCCAGGCCTGTCAAACAACAATGATAACTACAACAAAAAAACAGCCAGGCATTGTGGTGGACGCCTATAGTCCCAGCTACTTGGGAGGCTGAGGCAAGAGAATCACGTAAGCCCAAAAGTTGGAGGTTGCTGTGAGCTGTGACGCCATGGCACTCTACCAAGGGCAACACAGTGAGGCTCTGTCTCAAATAATAATAATAATAATAAATAAAGAGAAACCCTTATCATTTAGAGATATACAATAGAGTATTCATGGATGAAATAAAATGATGTCTGAGATTTGCTTTAAAATAACCTAGGGAGGAGTATGCCAGTTACAATGGCCTAAAGAGGCAGTGAAATTCCTCTCACAAATTATTATTAAAAACCAGACAGGCGGCTCGGTGCCTGTGGCTCAAGTGGCTAAGGCACCAGCCACATACACCTAAAGTGGCGGCTTCAAATCCAGCCCGGGCCTGCCAAACAACAATGATGGCTACAACCAAAAAAATAGCCGAGCTTGTGGTGGGTGCCTGTGATCCCAGCTACTTGGGAGGCTGAGGCAGGAGACTTGCTTGAGTTGGAGGTTGCTGTGAGCTGTGATGTCACAGCACTCTACATAGGGGGATAGCTTGAGGCTCTGTCTCCCCCTCCCCCCCAAAAAACCAGACAGACCCGGGGCAGTGGTTCGCATCTGGAATTCTAGCATTTGGGGAGGCCAAGGCAGGAGGATTGCTTCAGGCAAGGAGTTTAAGGCATGCCAGAACAAGAACAAGACCCTGTCTCTAGAAAAAAATAGAAAAATTTAAAAAGAAATAAAAATAATTTTAAAAAATGAAAAATTAGCTGGGTATGTTGGCACACATGCCCGCAGTCCTAGATAATTGCCTACAGTCCCAGCTACTCAGGAAGTTGAAGCAGAAAGACTGCTTGAGCCCAGGAGTTTGAGATTGCAGTGAGCTATCATGATGTCCAGGTGACAGAGGAAGAGCCTGTCTCAAAAAAAAAAAAAATGTGTGTGTATATATAAAATTACTACTTGAAGGCACTAGAAAAAGGCAGGCAGAAATTACACTTGAAACACTGGGAACAACTCCAACTCTGTAGCTTGCCTACCCAAAGTTGTAGAGCTCAGAAAATTTTACCCCAATATATGACTCTTTGATATAAAGAGTATTTTGAGCCAGGCTCACACCTGTAATCCCAGCACTCTGGAAAGATGGATTGCTTGAGCTCAGGAGTTCAAGACCAGCCTGAGCAAGAGTGAGACTCTGTCTGTAAAAAAACTAGCCTGGCTGGGTGCCCACAGCTAAGTGGTTATAGCACCTGCCACATACACCGGGGCAGGCAGGTTCAAACCCAGCCAGGGCCTGCTAAATAACGACAACAACTACAACAAAAAAATAGCCAGGTGTTATGGTGGGTGCCTGTAGTCCCAGCTACTTGAGAGGCTGAGGCAAGAGAATTGCTTGAGCCTAAGAGTTTGAGGTTGCTGTGAGCTGTGATGCCAAAGCACTCTACCAAGGGTGACATAGTGAGATTCTGTCTCAAAAAATAAAATAAAAATAAAAAAACTAGCCAAGTACCTGTAGTTCTAGCTACTTGGGAGGCTGATGCAAGAGGATCACTAGAACCCAGAAGTTTGAGGTTGCTATGAGCTATGATGCCATGGCACTCCCAGGGCAGCAGAGACATTGTCTCAAAAAATAAATTAATTAATTTTTTAAAAAGAGCATTTTCAATTAAAGGCCCTAGTGATCAACAGGCATTGACAGGGGCCTGCCCTCTATCTGCATAAACCAAAGTTACTCATCAACATAAAGAAATTTCCCTGTTATCTCACCATATGGCAAGAAGATCAAGAATGCAGACTAAATTATTTTAAATATAATACCTGTCTCTTGGGTTAATTGGATTTGCAAAGAAAATCATTTACAAGTCAATCTGTTTCTCATGTCCATTTATCCTCCCTAGAAACAATTATGCCCCTAAACAGAATTACCTATATTCCTCATCCTCACCTGCCCTCTAAAAGGAGGGTATAAAAATTTCCGGACACCACTGGGATACAGGATAACCACTTTGTGATTCTCCCTGTTAGCATGATAAATAAACTTCTTTTTCTTACTAATCTACCTGAATCATGAGTTGATCTTTCAGTTAACTTTCAGAGAAAGGTGAACTTTCCCCTCACCCTCATACCTGCCCTGCCCATCCTGTCCTAGATGGTGGAAAGCCACAGCCTTCCTTGCCAGCTGTGGAAGCAGATAATAGAATTTAGAGCATCAAAGGAACTGGAAATTTAAAGGGAGCTATTTTAGGAGAGAGAGAAAGATGCAGAGGGGTTGAAATCCAAAATTTGAGTATAAACTCTGCCCAAATTCCTGGCTAGCTATTAAACTAGCAAACAGGAGACCTCAGAAAACATGGTGGAAAAGGTGAACATCAGAGGAGATGCTTAGAAGACGGGGTGCTCTTGGTGAGGTCTGTGGACTGTTAACGTCTTTCACTATGTTTCCAATACATACTCAGCTAGGGCTGAAAGAGGCAGAAGCCTTATTGTCTTCAGGTGTCAGAAGGCAGAACAGTTGCTAATAGAGCAGCTAAAGATTCAAGATGGAGAAACCCCAAAAGCAAGGAAAGCATAGAAAGGCAAGCACCAAAATCTCAATTATCAATTTTGTCCAAATCTTTGGCTGACCACTAAACTATATAGCAGTGTTTTTTCAATCTTTTTTATCTCATGGCACACATGAACCTATAGTTAAACTTCCACAGCACAGTTAAATTATGTTGATCAAAAAAAGAGCAAAAAAAACTTTTTTGATTTATTAACATAAAAATGCACCATCAAGTCTAAAAAAAAAACAATTTATTATAATTTGTAATAAAAAGATAAATTAAAATCTTTAAAAAACTTATTTATATATTTTTTATTACAATTTAACATTTAATAGGATATCCGAGCTTGACTTTTTTTAGAATATCTTCTTGCAAGGTTGAATTTTGGACAGGCATAATCTTAAATCTTCTTCCAAGGATTCTAGCTGTGATCAATTTTGTTTTTAATATTATACACTGCAGAAAAGCTCACTTCACACAAATCTGATGTATTTTCAAGGCTATACCCCAACCACTTTAGAAATAAGCCAGTGTTTATCATAATAAAATATTTATTATAACAATGATATACCTGTATGATCAATTTAAAGAGGTTTTAATTTTGATACATACACTTACTGTGCTTTGAACCTCTTTCAAAAATACTTTGATTAATGATCTTTAAAAATTTTCTTGGCACACCTAAGATCTTCTAACAGCACACCAGTTGAAAATCACTGCTATATAGACAGAAATGGGACTCCCCAGAGACCAGGCTAAGAAAACAGCAGGTGAAAACTAAAAATAACTAAACAGAGACATCAACTACTATATTCCACAAGGGGACAGACTGCTCACTCTAAGTCCAACTAAATTAAATATATATTAGAACAAAAAACCCACGAATCCTAAGAACCGAATAGATTCCAAAGTCTCTACAAATATTACCTACCTAAGTCCAGTTTAACTTTCACCAAAAAAGTGCTACATATGTAAAGAAATTGGGGGAAAAGCAGTCAATAGAAACCAACTGTAAGTGGACCCAGATGGTAAACTTGGCAGACAGAACTTAAAACAGCTATTTTAAATGTTCAAAGAACTAAAAGGAAAAAAACAAAACAAAGAACTAAAGGAAAATATGCCAATAACAAATGAACAGATAGAATCTCAACAGAGAAATGAAAAGTATAAAAAGAAACACATGGAAATTCTAGAGGTGAAAAGTACAATAACTTAAAGAGATAAAGGTCTGAAAAAGGGCAACTCAAGGTTTTTTGTTTTGTTTTGTTTTTTGAGACCGAGTCTCACTTTGTTGCCCTTGGTAGAGTGCTATGGCTACCTCAAACTCTTAGACTTAAGCGATTCTCTTGCCTCAGCCTCCCAAGTAGCTGACTACAGGCACCCACCACAATGCCTGGCTATTTTTTGTTGTAGTTGTCACTATTATTGTTTAGCAGGCCAAGGGTCAGTTTCAAACCTGCCAGCCCTGGTGTATGTGGCCAGTGCCCTAACCAATGAGCAATGGCACCAAGGCAGCAAGTCAAGGTTTTAAGAGTTGTCTCTTTAAACCCCCATACTATTGCTCCTTTGGAAATGGAAACCTGCATTCCTTTCCCCAGGGGCAGGGGCAGAAAAATATTCTTTGCTATTTATTTTCTAGTTATCTTAAATCACAGGAGATGGCTCAATAAAATTGTGCAAGAGTCACAAGATTGTCACCACAGTAGACAAAGTAAACAATAGCCCCAAGCCATAACATGTGACACTTCATAATGGCAAACAGAAGCCATTCTACCTACTACTAACCTTGTATCATCAGGTCTTCAATTAGACCTGAGCCCAACTGCTGAAAAAAGCCCTTTTAAAAAGTCCTGTTTTTCTACCTAAAGACAGAATTGGCAGTCTTTTAAGACACTAATCTACCACCCTCCTTTGCCAGAAAATTAATAAACTTCTCTTTCCTTTTCCTCAAACCACTTGTCCTTGTTCTTCATTCTCACTGACTCAGCCTTGGGGACAAGCACTGAACTTTCAGTAACAAGATGGGCCAAACAGCAGATGGGAGATGGCAGAAGAAAAAGAAATGAACTTAAAGACAGATGAGGCAGCACCCAAAGCTCAGTGGGTAGGGCACTGGCCACATATACCCAGGCTGGTGGATTCGAACCCAGCCCAGGCCAGCTAAAACAATGACAACTACAACAACAACAAAAAATAACTGGGCAATGTGGTGGGCGCCTGTAGTCCCAGCTACTTGGGAGGCTGAGGAGAGACTCGCTTAAGCCCAAGAGTTTGAGGTTGCCATGAGCTGTGATGCTACAGCACTCTACCTAGGGCAACAGCTTGAGACTCTTGTCTCAAAAGAAAAAAAAAAAAAAAAAAAAGATAGATGAGCAGAAATGATCTCCTACCAAAACTGGGAAAAAAGATGAAAGAAAACTTAATAAAGCCTCAGAAAATTACTTATAAGATAATAAATATCAATCAGACACATATAACATTCACGTAAATGCAGTCCTAGAAATAAAAAAGGCCAAAAAAAACCTGAAGAAATAAACTGGCAGATAATTTCGACATTAAGTCAGAAATATTAACTTACATATACAACAGATTCAACAAGCTCAATAAATACCAAGAAGGACAAACACAAAGAAAATCATACCTAGTCACATCATAGTCAAACTTCTGAAAGCCGAAGACAAACAGAGAATCTCAAAACAAGAGAAATACAAAGCATGACAATGATATATGAGCTGACTTAGAAACAACGGATAGCAGAGGACATTAGACTGATATGTTCAAAATGATGAAAGAAAAAATTAAGGCAAAATCAATACATTTTCACATAAGTAAAAACAGAATGTATTGCTATCAGATCTGCACTACAAAAAACATTAGAGGAAGTTCTTCAAACTTCTGGGAAAGAACACCATATTTTAATTCAGATATACAGAAAGGAATGAAGTATAGCAGAAATGACAAATATGTGGGTAAGTGTAACAAACTACATATCATAAGATAACCAAGGGGTTAGAGTGTAGTGGTGCATTTTAGGCAAGATTGGCAAAGGTACTGAAAACTGTTAAAGCTGGGTAATGGTAGACAGGGATTTATTATAAAAGTAGAAACAGTATAAAGAATATAGATGTTCATGTTTTTTTCACAATAAAAAGGAAAAAGGAGGGGGAATCCTGCTTTCCAGCTTGGCAGCCTATCTGCTGTACCCAAAGAGGACAACCCTACATAATGGCAAACAGAAGCCACTGTCTACCTACTACTAACCTTGCATTATCCTTCTCCTCACTGAAGGCTGGGGAACCTCCAGCCTCAAGGCCACAGTGGGCCTCCAGATCCCTAACTCTCACTCCTCAACTGAATACAAACTTCACAGAACCCCTTTATTAAAAGGATGTGGTCTGGCTTAGTGCCTGTAGCACAGTGATTACGGCACCAGCCACATGCAAGGCTGGTAGGTTCAAACCCGGCCCAGGCCTGCTAAAACAACAATGACAATTGCAACAGAAAAATGGCCAGGCACTGTGGTGGGCACCTGTAGTCCCAGCCACTTCGGAGGCTGAGTCAAGAGAATCTTTCAAGCCCAAGAGTTGGAGGTTGCTATGAGCTGTAATACCACAGCACTATACCGAGGATGACATATTAAGACTCTGTTACTCTCCCCCCCCCCACAAAAAAAGGATGTAGTCTGTGAAAAATTCAAATTCAGCTTCAGTCTAAAGGCTTTGCTCAAGGATTCAGAAGGCTACATGTGACCCCCAAGGCCACAAGTTCTCCACCTCTTAGTGCTTAAGCTCCTTTTATCCTTTTATTCATTTGTATCTGCTCAAATTTAGTACCAAGAAAGTTGATGTATTTGTATAGAAACATAGGTTTTCATTTTATTTCAGAAGGAATAATTCAGATAAATTTATAAATTATAGGTGGCACCTTGTACCTCAGTGGGAAGGGCGTCTACCACATACACTGAGGCTGGCAGGTTCGAACCCAGCCCAGGCCTGCTAAACAACAATGACAACTGCAACAAAAAAATACCCAAGCATTGTGGCAGGTACCTGTACTTGGTAGTCTGAGGCAAGAGAATCGCTTAAGCCCAAGAGTTTGAAGTTGCTGTGAGCTGTGACGCCAGAGCACTCTAACAAGGGAGACATATTTTTTGAGACTCTATCTCAAAAAAAAAAAAAAATTATAAATTATAAAGAAAATTATGTATTTATGTTAACTTTAAATTTAATACTTAAGAGCTCAGCACCTACAGCTCAGCAGCGAGGGCACCAGCCACATAACACCGGAGCTGGCAGGTTCGAATACAGGCCAGGCCTGCCAAACAACAATGACAACTACAACCAAAAAATAGCCAGGCGTGGGCAGAGCCTGTGGCTCAGTGAGTAGGGCACTGACCCCATATATCGAAGGTGGCAGGTTCAAACCCGGCCCCAGCCAAACTGCAACAAAAAATAGGCAGGCATTGTGGCGGGCACCTGTGGTCCCAGTTACTAGGGAGGCTGAGGTAAGAGAATCACCTAAGCCCAAGAGCTGTAGGTTGCTGTGAGCTGTGACACTCTCTACCAAGGGCGACAAACTGAGACTCTGTCTCTTAAAAAAAAAATAGCTGGGCGTTGTGGTGGGCGCCTGTAGTCCCAGTTACTTGGGAGGCTGAGGCAAGAAAATCGCTTAAGCCCAGGATTTTGAGGTTGCTGCGAGCTGTGCCACCATGGCACTCTACCCAGGGCAATAGCTTAAGACTCTGTTTCAACAACACAAAAAATTAACATTTAAGTTTAAGACAAATGCCAGCAAACCCTCCATGGGACAAGCTGCTTAAATGAAAAGATTCACTACATGGCAGTAAAATATAGCCCTGAGCGGCGCCTGTGGCTCAGTGGGTAGGGCACCAGACCCATGTACTGAGGGTGGGCGGGTTCAAACCCAGCCCTGGCCAAACTGAAACCAAAAAAACATAGCCAGGCATTGTGGTAGGCACCTATAGTCCCAGCTACTTGGGAGGCTGAGGCAAGAGAATCACCTAAGCCCAGGATTTGGAGGTTGCTGTAAGCTGTGTGCTGCCACAACACTCTACCAAGGGCAATAAAGTGAGACTCTGTCTGTACAAAAAAAAAAAGAAAGAAAGAAAGAAATATAGTCCTTTTAAGGTAAATAAACAGGTACCATAATATAAACATTTAGTAGGTTACAAGGAGCTCCTAAAACATGTGCAGTTCAAAGCCATAGAAAAAGACCCTAACCACTCTTCTTCTGAACAGTTTCTAAGTCTTACCTAATTCTCATTCCATTACCAAGGTTCACCAATAGAAAGAGATAGGGTTGTTTTTTAGACAAGGGAACAGAGCACAGGACATAGTCCAGCAGTATGCCTTTTTACTTCTCCAAAGGTACTTAGTGCCATTCCTTGTGCCCCAAAATAACCACCCAGATTCAATTTCTTCTTTGCCTCCTTCCATACCAGTAATGCTCTCCTAGTACCAAGACTGGCAGACTACCAAGTAGTCTTTGGCTAAAATCAAAAGGGAAACATTACCACTAGCAAAAACCTCTAACTACCATCGGTGAGATAAGAAAGAAGGTATCCAGAGAAATATACCTAATTTTAGAGTAGATATACTATAAAATAATCTCTATGTCATCTATTCTACTTCACACATACTAATAATCTCCAACTTTGAGATAAATATGAAATTTATACCAAATGTCCTCCCATCTAGTCTAGATTAATCTCAATAGTTACTTTACCAGGCTTGTGTGATCTATTTTGGTATTTCCCTCTGATTAGAAATCAGCTTGGTGCAGAACAAAAAGACAAAATTAGGTTGAAATCATGTAGGATTGTTCTGCTTGCCAGAGGTTGGCAAGGGGTAGGGGTTGACTTTTGATAACAAAGTGATGGTTAAAACAGGCTTCAACATGGAACTTCTTACCAATAATCATTGCAGTGAATAGGTCTCTATATAAGAAATTAAACAGGAAAGGTTCATACCAGGCCTCAACTCCCACAACCGCAGTCACTATGTAGACAAAAGAAATGGTCTGAAAGGAAAAGGCAGACAAAAGAATACAGTAGCATTAATAGCTGGAAAGATCAGGAGTCAACAATTCTTTATACAGCATTAAGTCTAATCAAACAGTTTTAGTAAAAGCAAGAAGAATGCTTAAATTTGGTATGTGGCAAGTCTCCTTACCTTTAAAAATGTTTCCTTAGCCAACAATGCTATAAAATAACTAAACTTCTAGACCATGAGATTTTCAACTGGTATACCATAAGAGAATCTCAGTTGTACCACAAAAAATTTTCAAAACCATTAATTCAATTATTTTTCAAAACAAGCTCAAAGCACAGCAAGTATATTATTTTTTTACTTTATTTATTTATTTATTTTTGCAGTTTTGGCCAGGGCTGGGCCTGAACCCACCACCCCTGGTATATGGGGCCGGCGCTCTACTCCTTGAGCCACAGGGGTCACCGTTTTTTACTCTTTTTTTAAGCAATATAATTTAAATGTGCGTGGAAGTTTAACTATAGGTTCAAGTGTACCATGAGATAAAAAGTTGAAAAACACGGTTCTAGATAATGCATGGAGAACTGTAAAGGCATTTCATAAACTGGTTAAGTCATAAGATAATTCAACTTGCCCACCAAACCACTTCCCTCAACAAACACATTCCAAATTCCAATTTCTTTACTGGAGGCTTAAATGCAAATAGACAAAATAGCAACACAAAAAACTGGAATTCCAAAGCAGGGAGTTAATAGCAAGCCTATTAAATAAAATTAAGAGTAAAGAAACCTCTCCACTCACTAAAAATCTGGCAATCAAGACAAAAAGCCAACAATTTAATTATACATGCACATGTCTCTTTATAAAATCAACGGTCCAAGTGAATATTTAATAACATTAAGACATAGTTAATTTTTTGGTATAATAATAGTACTGTGATTATTTTTTTAAAAGAAGTCCTTACTGGGCGGCGCCTATGGCTCAAAGGAGTAGGGCGCCGGCCCCATATGCCAGAGGTGGCAGGTTCAAAGCCAGCCCTGGCCAAAAACTGCAGAAAAAAAAAGTCCTTATTATTTAGAGATATATAGCATGGTATTTGTCCCATAAGGAATTTCCTTCAAAAACAACTGAGATGGAGGCTGAGGGAATGTAAATATGAAGTAAACTGGCCACATGTTGCTAACTGGTAAAGCTAAGTAATGGATACGTAACAGGTCATTATAATGGGCCAGGCATGGTGGCTCACGCCCGTAATTCTAGCACTCTGGGAGGACCAGGAGGGAGGATTCCTTGAGCTCATGGGTTTGAGACCAACCTAAAAATAGCTTGGTGTTGTGGCATGCGCCTGTAGTCCCAGCTACTTGGGAGGTTGAGGCAAGAGAATTGCTTAAGCCCAACAGTTTGAGATTGCTGTGAGCTATGACGCCACAGTATTCTACCAAGTGTGACAAAGTAAGATGCTATCTCAAAAAAAGTTCATTATACTATACTCTCTACTTTTTTATATTTTTAACATTTCCATAAGTAAAACTAAAACAATTTAAAGCGCACATAAGTTCTAATCAAAACAGCATGACAGTAAAGAGAAATGACAAAAACTAACAAAAATATTATAGTAATGTTGAAAATTTAAGACAGAACACATACTTACCACCTGGCTAATGTCATATCCCCATGGCAAGAAAAGAATCCCTGTGTTATACTTTTCCCAGTGGGACAGGATGAAAGAAAACAAAACTACCCATAGCAAGAGATAAAGAACAAAAGCACTGACACCAGTTGATCCTCGTCCAAAGATGGAATACACAGTTACAACAAAGTAAACACATGACCAACTATCTAGGCCATGGTCAAAAAGTTCCCCTAAGGGAGTGCTGGAATTGGTTCTACGAGCTTGTTTTCCATCCACACCATCTGCAACAAAAAACATATACCACAGGAAAAGTTGAATATAGGTACCAGTGTGGAGAAAATCTTCTCTAATAAACTGGAAGAAAAAACAAAACATACCAAATACCACAGGAATGTTAAATATAGCCGCCAATCATCTTTAATTCCTAGAATTTGAAGATTTTACAAATACAACTTTAATTTCTTAAAGTTTAATCTAAAAATCAAAATGTTTTATTACTAAAGGGGGTGTCAACTTCAGATTTGAGAAAGACACATGCTAGCTGGATTCAACACTCAATTGGGTTGTTCTACTAGCTATGAATTCTTAAGCCTTCAGAGAATATTCAGTAGCTATTCATTATAATTTCTCTAACTTCTTCTTGCTCCATGATCCAAAAGTAATTTAGTTATAGTATCTATTTCAGCTCAGCCCCCATAGCACAGTGGTTACGATGCCAGCCATATACGCAGAAGTTGGTGGGTTCTGGGCAGCACCTGTGGCTCAGTGAGTAGGGCACTGGCCCCATATACCGAGGACGGCTTGTTCGAACCCAGCCCCAGCCAAACTGCAACAAAAAAAATAGCTGGGCATTGTAGCAGGCGCCTATAGTCCCAGCTACTTGGGAGGCTGAGGCAAGAGAATCACCTAAGGTCAAGAGTTGGAGGTTGCTGCGAGAATGATAGCAGCATCTACCAAGGTGAGACAAAGTGAGACTCTTGTCTGTAAAAAAAAAAAAAAAAAGAAGTTGGTGGGTTCAAAGCCAGCCCAGGCCAGCTAAAACAACGATAACAACTGCAACAAAAAACAGCCAGGCGTTGTGGCAGGTGCCTATAGTCCCAGTTACTTGGGAGGCTGAGGCAAGAGAATTAATTGCTTAAGCCCAAGAGCTGGAGGTCACTGTGAGCTGTGATGCCACAGCACTCTACCGAGGGTGACAAAATAAGATTCTGTCTCAAAAAAAAACAATTCCTATTTCATCCTATTTCAAATTATATTCACTTTGGTGTGGGCAGGGCAGAGGCAGGGTCTCACTATGTTGCCCAGACTGGTCTTGAACCCCTGGCCCTAACTGATCCTCAGGCTCTCAAAGTACTGAGACTACATGTGAAACACTGCACCCAGCCCCCACTCGCTTCTTTACCATCTACTGCCTCCTTTACAATTTTAAGTGCTTTCACAAAATGCACTTATTAGGTGCTCAAGCAAATATAAGAATTGATACTTGTGCAATGCATTATTCTTGGTGCTATAAAGATTGTAAGAATCTTGAAATAAATTTTGTGCTCTCAGAATATTTACAATTGAGAAAGGGACAAAACCATGATAAAGATATGGTATATGACAAACCACAAAAGAATACAGAAAGGGGCTGGTGCCTGTGGCTCAAGTGGCTAAGGTGCCAGCCACATACACCCAAGCTGGCGGGTTCAAATCCAGCCCGGGCCCACCAAACAACAATGAGGGCTGCAACCAAAAAATAGTCAGGCATTGTGGTGAGCACCTATAGTCCCAGCTACTTGAGAGTCACTTGAGCCCAGGAGTTGGAGGTTGCTGTGAGCTGTCATGCTACAGCAGTCTACCCAGGGCGAAAGCTTGAGGCTTTATCTCAAAAAAAAAAAAAAAAAAGAATACAGAAAGGAAAAGTTTCTCTTCAGCCTAAGATAATCTAGAATGACTTTTCAGGTAAGATGAAACATTAGCGGGGAACATAAAGAATGAGTTGGATTTCAGTAGATAAGTGATAAAGGAGTATACTGTTTCAAGAGGAGGGAGTGTTATCAGCAAAAAACACCAAGATGGAAAAGCACAATGCATGTTCCGAAAATGCCAAGTAGTTTAGTTTGACTAGAAACTAGTATGTGAAGAGGGCAGTACTCATATAGAAAAAGGCTAGAAAGCAGGTATAAGCCAGTTTAAAAGTTTTAGTGAGTATGGGGAGTTATTAAAGATATCTGAGTAGGGAAATGACAAAAATGAAAGCAAATAGGAAGAGTCACCACAGTCAGTATGAATGACAGGCTAGAGAGAGGGACACAATTGAGATGGAATGCCATGAGAATAAAAGGCTTGGGGAAGGTGATACATTAAAGAAGTGAAAATGACAGAATACAGAAAGGGTAAGATGTAAGGCCTAAGGGACAGAGGGACAATCTCCTAGTTTCTAGTCCGGATAACTAAGGGAGTGGTAGTATTAACAGAAAGAAGGAGGTGAGGTCTGTTGGAAAAGACGCAAAGGATAATTGTAGACACTGAAACTGAAGTGTTGGCAGAATATCCACATGGTGATGTCAGGCATCTCAATCCAAGGGTACTTAAAATTAACTCAGGAGATATGGGCTAGATATAAACATGGGAATCATCTTAAGAAAAAAATGTTAAGTGAGACTCAGGATTACCAAGGGAATGAAGAGAAGAGAGAGATAAGACTAGAGCACAATGAAATTCCTTCATTCAGGAGCAGAAACAGAGGACCTGTTAGAGAGAGCCTGCCCCATTTAATTATAAAATTTTCCCCAAAAAAGAAATAGCTTTGTTTACTAAGTACATAAGGATTAGGCTACTTGTAAAGACTCAGATTTAAGGAATTAAAATTCCTATAATTATGGGGTTTACTGTGCTTGCCATAGTATTATCTCCAGTGCCTAGCTCAGTCTGTGGCAAAGAGGACCTTTATAAATATAGTTGAAGGAGTGTATGAAAGGATGAATCCCAAACTCCTGCCCAAATACCACAGATCTCTGTTATACAAGGTTTGGGAAAGTTTTACCCCTAAGTAGCTAAAATATTTCCTAAAAGCCTTCTCATTATTCACTAGGTTAATAATTTCCTATTTTCAGTATAACTCCTATGTAGTTATTGCAATACTGAATTTATGAACTATTAATTAGGCTTTATACATTTTCACACCTAACCCATTCTAGCCACCCAAGTCTGAGGTCTAGACACATATTTCAGGGTTTTTTTTCCTAAAAAGGTAATTCAGGACATACGCTATATATTATGAGAGAGTCCCCCAAATAGGACCAAGTCTGAGGTCTAGACACATATTTCAGGGTTTTTTTTCCTAAAAAGGTAATTCAGGACATATGCTATATATTATGAGAGAGTCCCCCAAATAGGACCTAGGGCAGCATCCTTTAATCAAACACATTAATATTTTTGTAGCAAAACACAAGAACAATCCCACTAAGTAGTATAAAGATTATATATCAACTTCCTTATGTCAGTTCAAGACAGGTTTTGCAGCAAGTAGCTCATATTAGGCCAAGATTTCTGCCAGAAAATTGGGGACCTGAAACAATAGGTAGATAGTACAGCCAAAGGCTCCATTCCTCTTGGTAGTCCTTCACAACCAAATTCTTTAGCAGCTTCCCCCACATAAACATAAACGATGTCTTATTCCAAAGATTGGCAAATATATATATATTTTTTTGAGACAGAGTCTCACTATGTTGCCCTCAGTAGAGTACCATGGCATCACAGCTCATAGCAACCTCTAACTCCTGGGCTTAAGTGATTCTCTTGCCTCAGCCTTCCAAGTAGCTGGGGCCACAGGCACCCACCACAACGCTTGGCTGGCCCACGCTGTGTTCGAACCCGCCAGCTTCAGTTTATGTAGCTAGTGCCGTAACCACTGTGCTATGGGCACTGAGCCAGCAAATATTTTTTGTTCGAGCCAGCAATTTTTTTTTATTTTACATATACATGTGTTTATTAGGTTTCTACTTTTTCCCTTCACAAAATTAAAAAGGCTTAAAACTTAACAACAATAACAATGTTTAAGATAAGGACTAGAAACAAAAACCTTGTAAAGAACGAACGAAGATAAATACATTCAGAAAAGAAATCAGACTGGCAAATATTTTTTGTTAAGCACCAAATGACAAATATTTTAAGCTTTGTGGGACATGCATTCTCTGTTACATCTACTCAACTGTGTCTTTTAACACACAGAAAAGCAACTACTGACAGTATGTAATGGAATAAGCAGAGCTATGTTCCAATACAATTTTACTTACAAAAATAGGTAATGAGGCAGATTTGGCTTGCAAATAGTCCTTATTTTGTGACTCCCTAGCAATAAATGACAATAGTTTTCATAGAGAAACTCAAAAACATTTATCAATTTGAACGGTATACTAATAAACTCTAGTTAAAAATAAATTAAGCTTAAGAGATAATGTTACTATAATTTAGTGTGTCTCCTTGCTGACTTACTAGCTGTGGACTAAAATAAGTATTTACCAATTTCTTACCTAGAGTGTAGGCTACAAAGTTGAGGATGCCCACTACAATCCAAACCCAATCAGGTACATGCTTGTGACCTGGTGCTGCAAAGGAAAACAACTAAGATTTTAATATAGTTTAATTAAGTACAATAGTTCTTAGCATATACTGCACGAGAAATGTGTCTATTTGTTAATCAGAGGTTAAAGCACTTGACAATATGTTCTGCATATAGAACTAGGTAAATATTAATATAGAGTAGATCAGGAAATTCTGACAAAACCAAAAAAGTAACTTATCAGCCCCTCCCAAAGAGTAAGCATTTATTTTGAGCTTTTATAATTCATGATTGAGTGTTTATCTTTACTTGAAAATTACTTATGTGCCTAGAATGAAAAATAATACATTTTTGGAATTTAAAAAGTGACTGTGTTAATCCTTATTGTTTCTGATTAAACGATAAACATGTACTGAGCCTTCACCCTATACTTTCTCACCAGTATCAATTAGCTAAACAACCATATGATTTAGACAGATTACCTCAACCAGATGATTTGGGCATCAGAATCATTCTGAAATGCCTAGACCTCACTTTTTTCCTCATGATAAAACAACTAAGAATCAGGAAGTCTGGGTTCTAGACCTGGCCCTGTTATCAACCAACAGTGTAGCTTTAAATACACCACTTAATCTCTCCTGTCTTGCATCTCCTATACATTAGATATAGATAATGGTTTACTGGTCCTTTAAGTTCTATGATTTGTGAAAACATTTACATATTTTTAGTTCTCTTAATAGCTAAGTAATTAATCTTATTTAGAGTAGTCAAAGAAAACAGTATTTCTAGTTACAAAAATACTTTTTAGGGTGTCAAGGATTAAAATATATACATATAAAAAAAGAACACATTACCCAAACCATGCTGAATGAATTTTTTCTTTCTTTTTTTTTTTTTTTTTTTGAAACAGAGTCTCACTCTGTGCCCTGTGTTGAGTGCCATGGTGTCATCATAGCTCTTAGCAACCTCAAACTCCTGGGCTCAAGCGATCCTCCTGCCTCAAGTCTCTCAAATAGCTAGAACGATAGATGCCAGCCAGAACACCTAGCTAGTTTATTTCTACTTTCAGTATAGGCGGGGCCTCACTCTTGCTGAGGCTAGTTTTGAACTCCTGAGCTTAAGCAATCTGCCTATCTTGGCCTCCCAGAATGCCAGAATTATAGGCATGAGCCACCATGCCTGGCATCATGCTTAATGAAATTTAATCTTACTTATTCATGTGGTATTTTATGATCTTTTCATGCTTCAGGAGTTAACACTTAAGACTTGAATTGCCATTTTATTACTTGTACAGAATCTATGGCTAGGCTCGCCCCCTGTGGCTCAGCAGCTAGGGCACCAGCCACATACACAAGAGCTGGTGAGTTTGAACCCGGCCTGGGAATGCCAAAACAAAAATGACCAAAAAAATAACAACAACAACAAAAAGAAACTAGTCAGGCACCGTGGCAAGCACCTGTAGTCCCAGCTACTTGGGAGGCTAAGGCAAGAGAATCACTTAAGTCCAAGAGTTTGGGTGGCATCTGTGGCTCAAAAGAGTAGGGTGAGGGTGCCGGCCCCATATGCCAGAGGTGGCAGGTTCAAACCCAGCCCTGGCCAAAAAAAAAAAAAAAAGAAAGTAAAGTCCAAGAGTTTGAGGTTCCTGTGAGCTGTGATGCTACAGCACTCCACTGAGAGTGACATAGTGAGACTCTGTCTCAAAAAAAAAAAAAAAAAAATCTGGCTTGATGCCTGTGGCTCAAGTGGCTAAGGCACCAGCCACATACACCTGAGCTGGCGGGTTCAAATTCAGCCTAGGCCTGCCAAACAACGATGGCTGCAACCACAAAAACAAACAAACAAACAAAAATAGCCAGGCATTGTGGCAGGCGCCTGTAGTCCCAGCTACTTGGGAGGTGGAGACAGGAGAATCGCTTGAGCCCAGGATGTGAGCTGTGATGCCACAGCACTCTATGCAGGGCGATAGCTTGAGGCTCTGTCTCAAAAAAAAAATCCTGTCTCCCACTATCCTTCCCTCAACCCCAATATATTTCTGATTTTTCTATGGCCTAGGGCACAAGCTGAGGGGAGGACTGAGTAAAGACAGGAACAAGTATGAGAGAAGATGCTGGAGAGGGTAGAAGCAGGCTGAATGCTGGCTCCAAAAGCACCTCCTCTCTCCCTCCCCCAATAAGAATCCAAACTTACCAATACATAGTTAAGGTCTAAGGACCATTTTCAGAGGAAACTGGGAGTCATTAAAGGCAAGTGGGGATGCTGAGCAGAGGGAAAGATCACACTTCTTTTAGAAGAAAGGGGATTTTTCTTCCATGACTGGAAAAGGGAAAGGCAAATGGGCAGCGCCTATGGCTCAGCAGGTAGGGCACCAGCCCCATATACCCAGGGTGGCAGGTTCAAACTCAGCCCCAGAAAAACTGTAACAAAAGAATAGCCAGGCGATGTGGCAGGCGCCTGTAGTCCCAGCTACTCAGGAGGCTGAGGCAAGAGAATCACCTAGGTCCAGGAGTTGGAGGTTGCTGTGAGCTGTGTGAGGTCATGGCACTCGGCACTGGGGGGGGACGGGGGCGGAGGCACAGGCACAACAGAGTGAAACTCTGTCTCTACAAAAAAAAAGAAAGAAAAAAAGGAAAGGGAAAGGGGAAAGGATATTTCTAGAATAGTCCAGTATGTTGAGTCATGCTTGTATTCATTTTCAGGCAAAGTTTCACGATCTTAATTTTCCATCTTCACATAAATCCAACTAATTCTTTGCCAAACCTCATTGCATTTTTAGACAGCCTACCTATATTCAACAGGCAAGGTGGTGGTGTATTTCTAGAACTTAATGGAAACATACGTAACATTGTGAAAACATAACTTAGCTTTTATATACAATTCTGACATCTTAAATACCAACATAATATCCAAAATTTTGAGAAATATAAGCATTTTAATAGAATCAGAAAATAACCAATCACATCTCATTTTTCTCTACTCAGACATTTTAAATTTTATATTAAAATAGTAATCTCACCTGAAGCATAAAAGTCAGGATCAAAGTATGCCATAAGTAGAAAATTAAATACAACCAGTAGAAAGCCAGAAAAAGTTATCAGATTGGGAGCCAGCCAAGTAGGAAATACCTATTTTTTAAAAAAAATTATAACATAATTAAAGCACAGGAACATCTGTCCAATAGATATAACATGCAAATTAATAATAAATTTTATAATTTATAATTTTGTAATTTTATAATAAGCTATAAACCTCAAACATTATATACAGGAGTTACACACATCAAAATAAAAACCATCTGGGCAGTACCTGTGCCTCAGTGAGTAGGGCACTGGTCCCATATACCTAGGGTTGTGGGTTCAAACCTGGCCCCGGCCAAAATGCAACAAAAAACAGCTGGGCATTGGCTCAGTGCCTGTGGCTCAAGTGGCTAAGGCGCCAGTCACATACACCTAAGGTGGCAGGTTTGAATCCAGCCCAGGCCTGTCAAAACAACGACAGCTGCAACCAAAAAAAAAAGCCAGGCGTTGTGGCAGCCACCTGTGGTCCCAGCTACGTGGGAGGCAGAGGCAGGAGACTCACTTGAGCCCAGGAGTTGAAGGTTGCTGTGAGTTATAATACCATGGTACTCTACTCAGGGGGACTGCTTGAGGCTCTGTCTCAACAACAAAAAAAAAAAAAATAGCTGGGCATTATGGCAGGCGCCTGTAGTCCCAGTTACTTGGGAGGCTGAGGCTCTGTCTCTAAAAAAATAAATAAATAAAAACCATCTAAAAATTAAAAAGCTATAATCTCTGTTAGCATTTCTTTCTTCTTTCTGTCCTCTGTATTTTAAATAGCTCTATAATCAGTAAATTTTTATAATCATAACATTAAATCTGCTTAGAGGCTCGGTGCCTATAGCACAGTGGTTATGGCCACATACACCAAGGCTGGTGGGCTAGAAGCTGGCCACAGCCAGCTAAACAATGACAACTGCAACAAAATATAGACAGGCGTTGTGGCAGGTGCCTGTAGTCCCAGCTACTTGGGAGGCTGAAGCAAGAGAATCACTTAAGCCCAGGAGCTGGAGGTTGCTGTGAGCTGTGATGCCGCAGCACTCTACCAAGGGCAACATAGTGAGATTCTGTCTCAAAAAATAAATAAATAAATAAAAACAAATAAATATGTGGCGGGCGCTTATATTCCCAGCTACTCGGGAGGCTGAGGCAAGACAATCTTCTAAGCCCAGGAGTAGGTTTCTGTGAGCTATGTGACACCATGGGACTCTACCGAGGGCAATAAAGTGAGACTCTGTCTCTACAAAAAAATAATAATAATAAATAAATAAAAATTAATAAATAAAAGTAATAATAAATCTGCTTGAGAAAATTTTTCAAGGCGCTGGCCCCATATACCAAGGGTGGCAGGTTTGAACCTGTCCTTGACCAAATTGCAACAAAACGCTGGGGCATTGTGGCGGGTGCCTGTAGTCCCAGCTACTCGGGAGGCTGAGGCAAGAGAATCGCCTAAGCCCAGGAGTTGGAGGTTGCTGTGAGCTGTGTGACGCTACAGCACTCTACTGAGGGCAATAAAGTGAGACTCTGTCTCTACATAAAAAAGAAAAGAAAAAAGAAAAAAAAATTTTCAAGGCATTTTACAAAAATGATAAATTAGAGTACAAACTTATATTTCAATAATGAGGTAAACCAAAACATCTGTGACTAAGGGAAGGGTAGTTTCTCTAATGATCTTATTAAACTGAGAGTTGCCATCTGTAACACTTCATAAAATAGGTTTTAATATTTAAAACTTAACTCAAACAAAAAGCACATGCCTATTAATTATCTTACCTTGACTATAGTGTTCCAAAATGGATGCATGACATACAGAGAAAGCGGATTGGTATCTACAGCACTGTACTGTTAAGAAATGTAATAAAATACTCAGAGTTAATGCTTGCCTACTAGAAAACAGAACAATATTTCTCAAATGAAAATACACAAAAATAACCGGCAGAATATATCTATTCATATCATGTTCTTATTTAAGTAACGAAACTAAAATAGCAATATAAATGGGGCAAAGACTGTCAACACAATGGGCCACAGGGAAGTCTAAAGATCAACCCCAAACCATGGAATTAAGCATACAGGGTTATTTCCTTAGCACATTCTCATCCAGAGTCCAAATTACAGGATAATCACTGACTTATCCTCCTCTCTCAATGGACTTTTGTATTACAGTGTTTCAGTACAGAAATTTATATTGCTTGCATGTTCTCACTTAAACAGAATCAGTAAAATGTACACTGCATGCCTTCAAACACTGACCACATACCTTCTCAACCTCCTTCATCCCTCTCAACTTTAGGAATCTAGGTATTCTTCCCCTTGATACCATTACTAATATGACCTTGGGGAAGTGACTTAACCTCTCTGCCTTAGTTTCTTCTCCTAGATAACAAGGATGATAGCCCTATCTCAAAAACTGTCATAAGAATTAGCTAAATTGACCGGGAGGCAGTGGTTCACACCCATCCATAATCCTAGCACTCTGGGAGGCCACAGCGGGTGGATTGCTTGAGAGCTCATGAGTTCGAGAAGCCTGAGCAAAAAGTGAGACCCCCATCCCTACTTAAAAAAAAATAGAAAAAACTGAGGCAAGAGGATCGATCACTTGAGCCCAAGAGTTGGAGGTTGCTACGAGCTATGATGATGCCATGGCACTCTACCCAGGGCAACAGCTTGAGATCTGTCTCAAAATAAAAAAAAAACAAAGAAATAAAAATAAAGAATTAGCTAAGTTAACATATATGAAGTCTTAGTACCTAGCCCACAGAAAGAGCTACATAGTTATTAGCTATTATTAAATGTGTTTTGAGTCTCGGCACTCATAGCACAGTGGTTATGGCGCTAGCGACATGCACCGAAGTTGGCAGCTAACCAACAATGACAACTGCAACAAAAAATAACTGGGCATGCGGAGGGCGCCTGTAGTCCCAGCTACTTGAGAGGCTGAGGCAACAGAATCACTTAAGCCCAAGAGTTTGAGGTTGCTGTGAGCTGTGACACCATAGCATTCTACCAAGGATGACATAATGAAACTCTGTCTCAAAAAAATAAAAAAAATTTTAAAAATGTGTTTTGAGTACCAAAGGAATGAAGGACAGATCCTGCTATACCATGTGAAAGTGGACTGCATAAATATGCAAAGATAAATAGGTTAGGGTTATGCAGTAATGAAGCTTATTCCCCAATTACTGAGCTATTTATATTTAGTAAGACTTCAAAGGAAATTTTAACAGATATACATGTATAAATATGTAAAAATTTCAAGAGTCATGTTGATTAACTTATTCATCTGACATGCACGCACTGGAGTACCTGGCATGAAGAAAGTACCCTGCTAGGTATAGGGAAGAAGGGATATGAAACTGGTAACAGACAATTCATCCCCTCCAGAAGTTCACAGTACTATCTAAACAGCATCACCTAATTCACCCATCTGACATTTTTTTTTTTTGAGACAGAGCCTCAAGCTGTCCCCCTGGGTAGAGTGCCATAGCATCACAGCTCACAGCAACCTCCAACTCCTGGGCTCAAGTGAGTCTCAGGCCTCTGCCTCCCAAGTAGCTGGGACCACAGGCACCCGCCACAACGCCCAGCTATTTTTTGGTTGCAGCCGTCTTTGGCGGGCCCAGGCTGGATTCGAACCCGCCACCTTGGGTGTATGTGGCTGGCGCCTTAGCCACTTGAGCCACAGATGCCGAGCCAACCTATCTGACATTTATTTATTTATTCATTTACTTTTTGCAGTTTTTGGCAGGGGCTGTGTTTGAACCCGCCACCCAATAAAAAGAAAATGTTTATGGCAGTGCCTATGGCTCAGTGAGTGGGGCGACGGCCCCATATACCAAGGGTGGCGGGTTCAAACCCAGACCCAGCCAAACTGCAACAATAAGAACAACAAAAAACAGCCAGGTATTGTGGCAGGCACCTGTAGTCCCAGCTACTCCAGAGGATGAGACAAGAGAATCACCTAAGCCCAAGAGCTAGAGGTTGCTGTGAGCTGTGATGCCACTGCACTCTACTGAGGGCAATGAAGTAAGACTCTGTCTCTAAAAAAAAAAAAAAAAAGAGAGAGAGAGAGAGAGAAAATGTTTAAACTACTGCTAGCAAAAAGAGTCAACCAGTAAGTCAAACATTTATTCAACAGACTCCATATCTGAGGTTCTTCCAGTTATCCAAGCCATTCTGACTAAAATGGAATAGCTAGGACAAAAGACAGGAGAAGGTAGTAGTAAGAAAATGATGATGGACAATGTGGTTTGCTTCCACTTGCCAGAGTCAGAAGCTCTGGAGCTGCATCCAGATTCTCAGTAAGAGCCTACATAAATTAATACAGTATGCCCCATTATCCATGGAAGGTTTCACTTTACCCACAGTCATCCACAATTGGAAAATGGGTTGAGTACAGTATGCTAAAATATTTTAAGAGAGACCAAGTTCACATAACTTTTATTAAAGTATACTGGTATAATTGTTCTATTATTAGTTATTGTTAATTTCTTAATTAATGTGCCTAATTTATAAATTAAACTTTATTATAGGTATATATGTATAGCAAAAAATGGTATATACAGTTCATCCCCCCCTCCCCACATCCATGGAGGATTGGTTCCAGAATCTGTGACAGATACTAAAATACACAGATATGCAAGTCTCCTACATAAAATGGCATAGTATTTGCATATAACCTCCTCCCGTATGCTTTATTTTCTCATTTTTCTTTGTGTTCACTCTCATATACTTTAAATTATCTCTAGATTACGTATAATAATTAATACAATGTAAATGCTATGTAGGCCAGGTGCAGTAGCTCTCATCTGTATTCATAGCACTTTGGGAGGCTAGGAGTTCATGACCAGCCTGGGCAACATAGTAAGGCCCCAGCTCTGCAAAATTAAAAAAATTAGTAGGGTTGGTGGCACATGCCTGTAGTCCTAGTTACTTAGGAGACTGAGGCAGGAGAATGGCTAGAGTCCAGGAGTTCAAGGCTACAGTGAGCTATGATCATGCCACTGCACTCTAGTCTAGACAGAGTAAGATCCTAGCTCTTTAAAAAAAAAAAAAACTATGTAAATGGTTGTTATATTACATTAGTTTATTTATATTTTTTATTGTGGTTTATAAAAAATATTCTTTTTCTTTTTTTTTTGTAAAGACAGTCTCACTTTATCACCCTCGGCAGAGTGCCATGGTATCACACAGCTCACAGCAACCTCCAACTACTGGGCTTAGGCGATTCTCTTGCCTCAACCTCCAGAGTAGCTGGGACTACAGGCACCCACCACAACGCACAGCTATTTTTTTGTTGCAGTTTGGCCGGGCCTGCCACCCTCTGTACATGGGGCCGGCACCCTACCCACTGAGCCACAGGCACCGCCCATTAGGAAATATTTTCTTTTTTTTTTTTTTTTTTTTTTTTTGAGACAGAGCCTCAAGCAAACCCCCTGGGTAGATTGCCATGGCATCACATCACATAGCAACCTCCAAATCCTGGGCACAAGCGAGTATCCTGCCTCCGCCTACCAAGAAGCTGGGACCACAGGATCCCGCTACAACGCTCAGACATATTTTGGTTGCAGCCATCATTG
>CAUYQV010087971.1:0-36132 GCA_963574575.1 Galagoides demidoff
TATTATTAACGATATATGTAGAGTGCCCAGCACCATATCTGGAGCGTCATGAAGGCTCTGAAATTGTTTATCCCATCTCTCTCCCTGATGACTTAAATTCCTCACTTATAACACAAGGATATTAATTCCTACCTATCTCAGTAAGACTCTTCCCGAACATCTTCCCTAAGCATTCTCCTTCCACTCTAGGAGGATAGGATCATCCTCCCGTGCCCCACTGCAAGACTGCAGACTTCCATCTGGGCCCTGAACACAGAGAGGTTGGTGGTTGTTCTCCTCTTGGAGCAGGTTCTATGAGGACCACAGCATCCCTGTGTCCTTGGACCTCACTTAGTACCTGGTGTTTGGGAATACTCAGTGAGGGTCTGAGGAGTGAGCCTCTGTGGGTGCCAGGTCCATGAAAGCTGGACGTGGGGGAGGACATGTCAGAATGTGTGGTGGTGAGTGGCCACCCTTTGGAGCAGGAATCAGCAGAGGCCTCCAGTCTCTTTTCCAGAAACAGGAGTCTCTGAAGCCCTAGCGATACAGCAGAGGAAAGGATTGGGATGGAACAGAAGGGAGAATTATGCAACACTCCTGTTCCTGCTCATCCCCCAGCCCTCTGCCCAACCCTCTACCTTCGGTTCATCATCAAGTCTGCAACCGTGAAATCTCCAGAGGAGCTGTGATAAATCCAGAATGCCCAGAACTCACCCCAGACCAATTAAATCAGAAATCCCTGAGGGTGGGACCTAGGCATTCGTATTTTCTTTGCAAATCCTCAGGTGATTCCAGTGTGCAGCCAAGGTTAAAAATATCAGATCATCTAGGGAAAGACACCGCTTCGGAGCTTCAGAAACTACAGGATTGAGTGATATGTGTCCTTAGCCGCATTGACTCAGCTTCTCCTCACTGCTCTTTTAGAGGAGGGCTTAGTGAGTGATCCCTACTGGGTGTCTGCTGTGCACAAAGCCCTTGCTTGGGCACTGAAGGGAATAAAGCAATAATCCACAGCAAAGGCCTACTAACATTTGTTAAGTACCCATTGTGTGCCAGGCATTTAATAGACATTTGCTAATTCTTACAAAAATTTACAAAATTATTGCCCCCATTTGAGAGACAAAAGATATAGCAGACACTAACTCTCTTCCCAAATTTACCCTCCTACACCCAAGGCTGCTTACTGCAAACAGCTGTAGTTTTTCGTTTTGTTTTGTGTTTGGTTTGCTGGTCAAGGGAGCATGCTAGGACACTCACCGGACACATTATTACAGAAACCAGTGACAGAAACATCTTCAACCAAAGATGGCTAGAGAGTTGGTAGATAAACACCCTTGATGGGGACAGCACTGAGATGTGCTCCACATCAGTGATTTCAAACTTTCCTGCATATTAGATCACCTGGGAGAATATAAAAAAATCCTGATGCCCATGCCACATCCCAGACCAATTAAATCTGAATCTCTGTGGGTAGGTTTCAGGCATCCGTATTTTTAAGAGCTCCCAGGTGACTGCACTGTTCAGCCAGCGTAGGAAATGGTGCTCCACACTGTCTCCTGAACTCCAGGTGCCCACTATCACGACTTGTTTAATAAGGTGCTCTGTTTGGTGTTCTTGCCTTCCGCTGTCTCACTTCCCTAATTGCCTCCTGGTACTTCCTGGAATCAGCTCCCAATAAACTTCTGATATTGAATCCTTATTTTAGGGTCAGACTCCGTGGGAATCAAAGGAAGTTGAGATCTGGAAAGGGGAAGTGCTTTGCCAAAAACCTCACAGCCAGGTTATGGCAGAAGCAACATTTGAATTCTTTTTTGACTATAGGCATCGAATGGATAAGTTTACCTCTTTGGATGGCTTTTGCAGTATCCCACAGGTTTTGATAACTGTAGATCATGGTTGTTATATTTCAGGACTATTACAACATTTTCCTCCTTTAGCTCTTTCTTGACCCAACTGTCATTCAGCCTAACAGTATTTACTTTCCATGCCTTTGTGTGGGGATGAAAGTTTTTGCTGGAGTCAAGTTCACCTTTATTACCTTGTGGTCTGAGAAGATACAAGGTATAATGTCAATTCTTTTAAGTTTGTTGAGGTTTGATTCGTATCCTAGGATATGATCTATTTCGGAATATGTTTCATGGGCTGAGAAGAATGTACATTTCTTAGCTTTGGGATGGTGGGTTCTGCATATATATAATCACATTTGTTCTAGGGTCATATTTAAGTCCCCTGTAGCTTTGTTTAGTTCCTGTGTAGAGGATCTGTCCAGTTCTGTCAGAGGGGTGTTAAAGTCCCCAGTTATGTTATGGGATATGATGTTGCTCAGTCCAGTCGAGGTGTGTTTCATAAACCTGGGAGCATTTAAGTTTGGTGCATAAATATTTAGAATTGAAATGTCTTCTTATTGTGTTGTTCCTTTGACCAGTATGAAGAGACCAACATTTGAATCCTTGCTCCCCATGGATCTTGTAGTACAATGAAAGAGATAGATAGGCTAGGTGCCTATAGGTCAGGTGGCTGGGATGCCAGCCACATACACCAGAGCTGGTGGGTTCAAATCCAGCCCTGCCAAATAACAATGACAACTACAACCAAGAAATAGCTGGCCATTGTGGTGGGTGCCTGTAATCCCAGCTACCTTGGAGGCTGAGGCAAGAGAATCGCTTAAGCCCAGGAGTTGGAGGTTGCTGTGAGCTGTGATGCTATGGTACTCTACCCAGGGCAACAGCTTGAGGCTCTGTCTCAAAAAGAAAGAAAGAAAGGAAGAAAGAAAGAGAGAGAGACAGATATTCAGAAAACTACACTATAAGACAAAGGGAAATGAAAGATCAAATAGATATTGAAACATATGCCAGAGAAATATTCAAATAAGCCAGCCCAGCAATTAAATGTGTTGGAGTCAGGAAAACCTTCATGGATTTGGATTCACTGGAATCACTCATGCCAGGCAAGTGAGAAGGATTCCCTAAGTGGAGATGTGCGGTAAGGTTACTGCCAGTGTTGGATGGGCAGGGACAGAGGCCCAGAGACAGAGCCTAGGGAGGATTTGGATAAGTGAGTGGTTAATTGGGATGGGATGTGAGCTAGGGCTAGAGGAGGTAGGTGGGGGGGTTTGGGTGGTCCCTGAAGATCAGAAAGTTCCTCTTCTGTCCCAGTCCCCAGGTTCCTTCCTTAGTTTCCCATCTTGGATGTCTTTCTAAGGCATGGCTGGGTAAGAGTCTTCTCTTCTTTCTGGAATCTCTTACCCAGACTGTGCAAGCAGGGCGTTAACGTCAAGCCAGGGATGTGGGTGAAAGAGGGAGAAAGAGGTAGACCACTGTCAAGTCCTGGTGGTGAATGTGGGCTGCTTATAAAGACGAACCATCCCACAGTAACCAGGTGGCCAGGGTTGGGGTGTCTATCAGAACCCTCTTCCCTGTCATCACCCACCATGCCACTGCTTCCTACATGAGCTGCCCATAGTACAAAAGGCTGCGCCCACTGCTGCTGCAGGGTCTCCTCCTCTGCCATGCCCCCTGCCTTGAGAGCTCTTCCCTGTGGTCCCTTTTCCCATCACTCGGAATGCTACTCAAATCTCACTTTCTTAGAGAAGGCCTCCTGAGCTACCTTCTGCTTTCCTTTGCCCCTTCCCCATGAGTCTCTGTCACATGTCCTCGTCTTCTTCCTTTCCTGCACGCAACACACCTGCACTTCAGCTTGGGTCTATTTCTCTTAGCTTCCTTATCCTATCCTGGAAGGGGAGACCCTTCCAGGCTACAAAGGAATTGGCAGATACTCTGTCTCTGTCTTCTGTGTCTGTCCCCTCAGCTCCTAAAGCAGTGAATGACGGAGCCAAACAGGCCCAGAGAGCTGTGCAGCAGGGGCCTGGTTGAATCCTGGAGGGTGGGAGGGAGAGTGCCGCCTTTGTCCTGCCACGCTGCATTGGTGGTGTTGAGGGGTCAAGCTGGTCCAACTGGGCAGTGCCTGACGGTGGCCAATTGGTACAGATAGAGGAGTTAAATCAGGTTCAGACCCAGCTCTACTGGGTTGGTGTCATGCCATAAATAGTTTCACAGCAGGCCAAGGTCAAGGGTGCAGCTCTTACCCCACCCCCACCCCCACCCCTTGCTGCCTACAAGGGGCCCAAGAAGCCCCTGTGTACTGAGTGCTGTCGCTTTTCTTCTGTCCTGCCTCCCTCTCATCTTACGCACTAGAATGCCCTTTCTTTCTGCATTTTATTTCTGTGCCCAAGGTCTGAGGTGGTCACGCACACGCTGACATTTAAAGACCCAGCCGAGAAATCAATCAGTGTGGTCTGTCCTTCAGCGCCTCAGGAATCCATGTGGCTGAGCCAGGCCTCGCCTGGCTCACACCCTATTGATTCGGAATGGTAGCTGTGGGCTGCTGAAATTACACATGAGATCTGCTCTGGGAAAAATAGGGGGCAATGTGTCCGAGTGGCCAGGACTCTTAGGAGGCAGACTGCCTGGACTTGAGTCCCGGGCCCCATCATTTGCTGGCCGTGGGGTTCCACTTCTCTGAGTCTGGGTAATTGGGGGACAAGTAGCCTTCTACACAGAGGACTGTGGTGATGATAGAATGAGTTAATAAACATAAAGCCCAGAAAACAATGTCCCCTCCTCAATGCTGTGTGAATGTTAGCTATTGTTATGGTCTGTAGACAGGGGACAGAAACAGTGCCTATCTCCCAAGATTGTTACGAGGATGACATGAAATAGTTCACACATAATCTACTTAGCAGGTTGTAAACTCTTAATAAATCCAAGCTCAGCCTCACAACTTCAGGAGGCACAATCTGGAAAATACGAGCCAAACCTAGGGATCCCCAGAAATAATAATAATTAGGAGTGAGAGAGGATGGATTGATGAACTCACATACTATCCAGCCTCTCAGGAAGATGGCTCTCAAGTACAGTGAGGCAAGCCTGCTGTGATGCTCACTGCCAGTAAGGCAGTATGAAGTTGCTTTGTCCCCAGGAGCTTGTCCAGCCTTCAGTGAGACAGAAGGCCATCTGGGGGTTCACAGGTCCTCATGTGACTCCCAGAGCCTGATTAGTGAGCTGTGGGAGGCAGAAATCCTTCCCAAGAAGCTCTGGGCTCCACGTCTCAGATACAATGTCCTTTTTATGTCTGTCTTATGTCTGGGGCCAGGACCTGGTCAGATGCTTGTTTGGATTGAGGGTAAAGGGGAGAGAGGGATGGGAGGGAGAGGATTAAGAATCACCCAAGTCCCAAAAACATGACCAGAGATGACCCTCAGGACTGGAACGTGACAAAAGAAAAGTGTGGTTAACACTTAGTGGCTGGGAAATGCCTCACGGACAGAAGGGAGAGGGGGCCAGGCCTCACTGTGCCCTCCCTGGGCTGTGAGTTTTATATACATTTGGTGGAACTATGTCTGAAGTCATGTAGCAGCTAATGAAGGGAGCAGCTGGGATGTGAACCTAGCTTCACAGCTTCCAGAGCCTATTTCTCCACTGATGGAGCTGGTTGGTACCCTGATGGAGTAGAGACAGAACAGAAAATCTGCCAGAGCTTACCCAGCCTTCTAATACGCGGAGAGTTTGCAGTGTAGGGGAGATGCCAATATCAGGTCACTGAAAGGAGACTTCTCTTGTGGGCCGAGGTCGGTGTGGCCAGTGCCTGTGGACGAGGCCTTGAGATGGTCTGTTCCCCACTCTCCTTCTGCGCTCAACTTCAGATTGTAACTTAGTTCTCAGGGACCTTGCTAGCAGAAAGAGGTGACCTGGATGCAGATGTACAGGTTCCTGTTACTAATAAGACCCGCTTTCATTCATGAGTGACGGGTTTTATTCCTTGGTGCCAAGATGGGGTAGAGGAAAGAGTATGGACTTCACAGTCACACTCAGCCTGCAAGTTACTTCACCTTCTAAGCTTTAGTTTTCTTCCTCATCTGTAAAATGAAGTTTCAAAAGACCTACCCTGAGGGAGCTATTGCAAGAAAAGGCTAACCCAGCACCTGGTGCACTGCGGGGGGTCAAGAACTGGCAGCTATTTTAAAAGACATTGACATTCTCCTTCGCAGATCAGTCTTTTCTTTTTCTTTTTTTCTTTTTTGAGACAGTCTCAAGCTGTTGCCCTGGGTAGAGTGCCGTGGCATCACAGCTCACAGCAACCTCAAACTCTTGGGCTTAAGAGATTATCTTGCCTCAGCCTCCCAAGTAGCTGGGAACTATAGGCGCCCACCACAACGCCCAGCTATTTTTTTGGGTTATAGTTGTCATTGTTTTTTGGTGGGCCCAGGCTAGATTTGAACCTGCAGGCTCTGGGGTATGTGGCTGGCGCCCTATCTGGTTGAGCTAGAGGCACCAAGCCACGCAATCAATCTTTTCTAGAGTTGATCTCTGAGCCTTTGGATAGCAACAGAGTTAAGATGAGAATGCTTTCAGGTGCTAGAGAGCTAGACTCAAGGTGCTGTTCCTTGGGAATGCTTTCAGAGAAGCCAACACATGGGGCTAGACTTGGCCTTTGCCGATTGTGATGGTCAGGGTCCCCTGGAGGGGCAGGAGGTGGTCTGAGGTGGATGGTGAGGGCAGAGGAATATTTGAGAATGAGAACTCAGGGCAGGGAGCTAAAGAGTTCCCAGTCCTGAGAAGACCCCAGGAAGCCAAGCAAACCTGAGGCAAGATGCCTGAGTCCTCAGGAATGGCAGGGAGGCGGCCAGCCGGCTGGATTAGCTCCCTGCCCACCAAGCACCTGCATGTTCACAGCCCCTGGGGAGCTTTATAAATACAGATTCCTAGACCCAGCCTTGAGATTCTGGATTAAGTAGATCTGGGGTGAGACAGAAAATGTACTTTTAATTTATTTTTGTTTTATTTTTTGAGATAGAGTCTTATTTTGTTGCCCTCTGTAGAGTGGGGTGGCGTCATTGCTCACAGCAACCTCAAACTCCTGGGCTCAAGGGAGTCTTTTGCCTCAGCCTCCCAAGTAGCTGAGACTACAGGTGCCCACCACAATGCCCAGCTATTTTTAGAGACCTCTTGCTTGGGCTGGTCTTGAACCTGTGAGCTCAGGCAATCCACCCGCCTTGGCCTCCCAGAGAGAAAACATCCCCCACGGCATTCCTGAGTACCCTGAGCACCCAGGCATCCTGCCTTCAGCTTGGATGGCTTCCTGGGGTCTTCTCAGGACTGGGGACTCAAAAGCTCCCTATTCTCATTCTCACGTACTCCTCTCAAATACTTAAAATATCTCTGAAATATGAGGCCAGGCATGGTGGCTCATGCCTATAATCCTAGCACTCTGGGAGGTCAAAGTGGCTAGGTTGCTTGAGTGCAGGAGTTCAAGACCAGCCTGATGGTTAGGTAGGAAAGGAAACCTATTTTTCATTTATACCCATCTGTGGTATAAATGGGGTTATATCTGTGGGGTTAGAACTTTTTTATCACATATATTAGTTACAGTAATTAGCACAGCTTTGAAAATAATGTATTGAGGTGAAATTCACCTCAGTAACAAAATTAGCTGTTTTAAAGCAAAGAATTCCGTGGAATCTAGCACATTGACAACGTTGTGCAACCAGCACCCGATCTAGTTGCAAAGCGTGTCCATAATTCCAAAGTAAAACCCCTCACCCATAAGGCAGTTTCTCCTCAGGACTCCTTCCCCCATCACCTTGAAGACACCAGGCTTCATTTTGTCTTTATAGATTTGCCTATTCTGGTTATTTCATATAAATGGAATCGTATACTATATCACCTTTTGTATTTAGTTCTTTCACCTAGCATAATGTTTTCAGGGGTCATCCGAGTAATAGCATGTATCAGTATGTCATTCCTTTTTGGGGGGAGGGAATGGCTGGGTCATACTGGTCAACAATGTCTTGCTCTGTTGCCTGGGCTAGAGTGTAGTGGCATCATCATACCTTACAGCAACCACAAATTCTAGGGCTCAAGCAATTCCCTTGGCTCAGCCACCTGAGTAGCTGGGACTATAGCATGTGCTACAGTGCCAGTCTAATTTTTGTATTTTTTGAAGAAATAGGGTTTTACCCTTACTCAGGCTAGTCTCAAACTCCTTGCCTCGAGCAATCTTCCCACCTTAGTCTACTAGACTGATAGGAGTACAAGCTCCAGCCCCCTCGCTGGCCCACTTCACTCCTTTTTCTATCTGGGTAATATTCCATCTTATGGATATATCACAACTTGTTTGTCTGTTCATCTGTCATGGACATTCGTGCTATTTGCACCTCTTGGCTACTGTGAATAGTGCCCTAATAAACCTGCCTATATAGGTTTGAGTAATAGTTTTTTTTTTTTTTTTTTTTTTGAGACGGATCCTCAAGCTATCCCCCTGGGCAGAGTGCCATGGCATCACAGCTCATAGCAACCTCCAACTCCTGGGCTCAAGCGAGTCTCCTGCCTCCGCCTCCCAAGTAGCTGGGACTACAGGCGCCCGCCACAACGCCCAGCCATTTTTTGGTTGCAGCCATCATTGTTGTTTAGCGGGTCCGGGCTGGGGATTCGAACCCGCCACCTTAGGTGTACGTGGCTGGTGCCTTAGCCGATTGAGCCACAGGCGCCAAGCCCACTTTCATAAATTTTAATGTCAGCAAATTATCTCATAAGTTATCTCCTTAGGGTTAATATACTGTAATTCCCGAAATGCTCTCTAGTTAATGAATATTTGGGCATTTCTCATATTTACCTCTCAGATCTGACCATAAAGTTCAAGAAGTCAAAATAGGTGGTACCTATTTTGGTAGTTCATTGGTTGGGGCACCGGCCACATACACTGAGGCTGGCAGGTTGGAGCCTGGTCTGGGCCTGCTAAACAACAATGACAACTGCAACAAAAAAATAGCCAGGCATTATGGTGGGTACCTGTAGACCCAGGTACTTGGGAGGCTGAGGCAAGAGAATAGCTCAAACCCAAGAGTTTGAGGTTGCTGTGAGCTGTGACACCTCAGCACTCTACCTAGGGTGACATACTGAGACTCTGTCTCAAAACAAAATAAAAAAAGATAGTCTAAATAGAGTCTTCTTTACCATTTGTACCTGTTAACTTTCAATGCGAACCAAAATCACTTTAGTATTTAAGCATAAAGAAGTTTGATACAGGGACTTGAGACTTGCTTGTTGTAAAGGTTAAGGACTAAAGGAGCAAGAACTGAAGAGTGTGAAGAACTAGTGGTTTTAAGAAGAGAACACCCCAGGAATCTGGGGTAACCACTGCAATACCACTTCTTAAGATTTGTGTTTTTTAGCCTGGCCTGACAATGGGAATGGCCAAAAAGCAGAACCAAGGATGACCCCCACCTACCCTCTGCTTTCGAAGTTTCATGGAAATGCACCAAACTACTGGACCTAATTTGTACCAAGATTCTTAGCTGCCAGGGACTCTTCAAAATGCTAGTTCCTACCTTTCTAGCCTCTGCAGTAAAGAAGGGTGCCCTGGAAGGAGGTAGGCATGGGTGCTAAAGCCCACTCACTGTGTTCATCAACCACCACACTCCCAGCACCAAGAGTACTTGGCACAGGTGGAATGAATATTATTAGCAGCTATGTCCCTGCCTTGAGTGTGCTTAGGGTCCACCTAGGAGACAGGTGTGAAACAATCTAAATGCAACAGGGCAACAAAATAATTTCTCAAGCAGTACAGCAGAAATGGCAATTCTCTGATTAGGACGACAGTGAAAGACTTTGCTGAGGGATACTATTAATGGTTTATAACACTGGAAGCTAATTAGAGGTGAATGCAGACAAAGTTTTGGCTTATCTGTCTGGACTTCTTTTCCGGAAGGTCGACATTCATTAATGAATGTTTGTTCTCCCTGATATCCCAAATGATGTTTTTGGAAGACCACCTTATGTACCAATTCCTTCTGACTGCATTCAGTTTTTTGTGTGTATCATTCAGGTTTGGATAATGTGAGATCATCAGGGTGTTCTGTAAAATTCAGTGTTGCTGTTATATGCACTGAAACGTTCAAAGACTAAGATAAGAGCACTAGATAGTCTCTGTCTGAAAGCTTTTCCTCCTTTATCATATGGGGACTGCCAAGGTGAAGGAGAGGCAAATACAGAATTTGGAGGAAGCTAGAAGAGATATTTTAACATTCTAGCTCACGAAATCTTTGTGAACACTTGTCTAACATTGGCCTTGGGTAAGATTTTGCTGGGTTCTCATTTGTGCAAAGTAGACACCATATGATGAAAAAAACTCTAATATTCTTCCAATTAAGTGGTCCTGTATCTCACCTTGAATAGTCATCAACAGAGGAAGAGATATTTACACAGAGACTTGACACGTTGAATTGGATTTCAGCTGATGGAATAAAATGAGAAAATGTCTCAAGGCAAGAAAGTTTACAGCCTGCTCATGATGGTGTTACGTTCAACGGAGCTTTAAAATAGGGACTGTTTGAGAAGGTGCACTAGGTTGAATTGTTTTCCCCTGATACTCCTAACCCTTGGGACCTCAGAATGTGACTGCATTTGGAAGCAGGGTCATTGCAGATATAATTAGTTAAGATAACATCATACCAGAGTAGGGAGGGCCCCTAATCCCACATGACCAGGTCCTTATGAAGGAGAAATGTGTACACAGATCAACACATAGGAAGAATGCCATGGGGACATAAAGATGGCCATGGGGACATGAAGAATGCCATGGAGGCATGAAAAATGGGGACACAAAGAATGCCATGGGGACATGAAGATGGCCATGAGAATATGAAGATAACCATGGTGACAGGAAGATGTCCATCTACAAGCCAAAGAGAGATCCTTCCCTCAGAAGGGACTGATTTTACTGAAATCTTCCTCTTGAACTTCTGGCCTCCAGAACTGTGAGACAATAAATGGCTGTCATTTCAGCAACCCCGTTTGAGGCATCCCTGGCAGAGGAATACACGAAGGGTGTAATAAGAAAGGTGTTTGAGAAAGGCAATTGGAGGCCATATCAAGGAATCTTGATCTTTGTACATAAATGACATGAAGAGAGGAGAGGGGAGGGGACAAGTGTTTAGGGGGTAGAAGAGGGAAGTGGTACAGCTCACTTCAGGGAAATGCATGAGGACACCCGATTAGCATGGGCGGGATGGAGGCTGGGAGGCCCATGAGCGACCCTGAGCCCCAGGCAGGGGAGGAAGGACCTGGGCAAGGCAAGACAGTGGGACAAAGAGGCCTTGTTGCTGATGGACTAAGGATGCTGGAGAAGAGGTGGTGAGCAGGCTCCGAGGTGCCCCACTTGGCCGATGCAAGGAGGCGTGGTTACTGGAGTGTTGTTTTGGAAATGCTAATTTTGTGGAAAAAAATATATGCATACGGAAGGTTCTCAGTCAGCTGTAAGTTTGGAACAGACCCTCAAGGCAATGCTGGAGGTGTCCATTCCAGAGCTGGCAGCTTTGGAGTGACAATGACGCTGCCACTGCTGATAACAGCACCAAGCGGAGGAACAAGCGAGAGCAGGGAGACAGTGTCTGCCTTCAATGCGCCCCTTAGGAGAGAGAGATTCTCAGAAGTGAGATTAGTAGGACAAGCCCATGCATATTTCATGCCCCCTAATGTGTCTTGTCAAATTCATTTCCGAAAGGACCGTAGCAGTTTATCCTGCCACAAACCAGCATTATACAAGTGAATCTTTCCCTGCTGGATTTTGAAATCTATTTGTGTTCTGTACTTTGAGCTGAGAAATCAACATAAAGTCCTACCCCTCTAATTGCCTGAGCAGACGTCCTCTTGGCCAAGGGAACCTCAGAGAAACCTTAAACCTCAGTTCCCAGACGTGATGGAATGGGAGTCTGGACATGCCTTTTTATGCCCCTACCATCACTAGCTGCCATTAGACTTTCTTCTCTGAGGTTGAATCAGAAACCCACGCTGTTGAGAGACTCGTGCACTGCTGATTTCAACCAACCACCTCACGCTGCCCCTCCCTTCTGCAGCTTCAACACGATAACCAGTCAGCATTCTTTCCTGGTGACAGACTATGGACCAAGCAGTGGCTCTGGCCAGTCTGCTGAAGCTGTGTCCAGAGGCCTTCATGGCCTCTGCTCCACCTTTTGATATGTAGGGCCTAACTGTAAGATATTTAAATGTTCAGTCTCTACCCCAAGGTGAACTTGGGACAGGTGTTGCCTACGTGCACACCACCCCTGGGTGAGTGTTTTTAGCTACTCCTATAGCCTGTTGAATGTTCACACTGACTTACGCCTCTCAGCTGCAGTTCCTGTTCCCACCGCCCCTCCCTCTAAGACTAAGCTTGCTCTCCGCTTCTGTTTGAGACCACAAGTCGGCAAGATGGCCGGCCTCAGGCAGCAACTCTTCATGGGAAATGACGCTCTCCTTGCCCAATTTGTGAACTTCATGTCTCTTCAGCTGACAGAACCACCCTAGATTTCCTGGGATAAATCTGACTTCATCAAGATGAATTTACCGTTGAAGGCATGACTTAATTCCCTTTATCAAAACAATGCCATGGTCCACTTCCTTCGCTGCTCCCCGGTCACTGTCAGCGTCGCCACCACCATCACCATCAACACCACTGCCCCGCTCCCTGGATGGCTGGTTTCTTCCAGTGTTCTGGGGCCGGTTGCCGGGGATGTCCTGAATCAAGGCTGTGGTAGGACTTCATGTTTCTAGCCCCTGCTTTTCGGAGTCTCTGGTTTATTCAGACACTTGACGTGACAAGGAGCATGGATCAGGGATGGCCATGCAGGAACTGAAGTGAAGGCAGGTGAGAGCTTTGAGAAAATGGAGCAGAAGTTGCAGCTGCAAAGTAAAAGGAGGCCAAACAGGAATGGTGCAAACAAAGGTCCTGATACTCCACAGAGCACGGCCCCTCAGACCCCACGGTTATGTTTTAGGAGACTGCCTCTTGCAGCCACACTAAAGCACGAAAGGGCATCTCCAAGGGTTCATATCCTTTAGAATGCTGTCTGTCATTACTAGCCTAAAGTGCAACGCAGTAGGTGGGTGGGCCTGGACTATTTCCTTAGAATCCAGCACACAGCACAAGTGCCATCCAGGGGCCCTGGGAGGAAGAGGCTGGGGCTTGGGTGGAGAGAGATGGTGCAGCCCAGCCTCGCCATGGACTCATTCTGAGACCATTGGGCTGATGTGCTGCTTGTCCCTGTGCTGTGCCTTATATCCACCAGTTATAGCCCAATTCACAAGTCCACACAGGAGAATGTCCCCACCATCGGAAGTACAGCCTGGTGAACTCACCTCAGCCACAAAAGTGATTACGACCACAGTAGGGTGGACTTCTTCATTTATTATAAAGCTTCTACTATTCTTTACCAAGTGGAATTCAGGATAAGTGGAGTTCAGCTACCAATGTGCACACACATAGACCAAAGAAGATGATGGATGGCCCCAGGCGTGTGGCAAATAAAACATTTGACAAGTAATCTTCTGTTTTTAATAACATGAAACATTTTGAGAGAAGACAGAGAGGAAAAGAAATTTATTTTTATAGAGCAGAGTATGCAATGAAACACCAATCTGAGAAGGCCAAGTATGTGCTCAATAAAATTACCATTACAGGTGACGCCAATTATTCCAAACTAATTGGAAATCTCTCTGGTATTCGCACCACCACCTATCTAAGAAAGTGACATGCAGAAGAGCGCTTGGCTATCTTCTGATTCAGAAACTTACCGCCAACCAAGATGGTACCTGCAAATTAGAATTAGCCAAGACACCAAGGTCAGATAGGGCTGCAGATTTATTACAAAGATGACAGGAGATTTAATTTAAAACTGGTGTTCCTCACTGCTGCTGAGAAAGTGGCTTCCATTGTGCTGTGCTTGTTGGCTGACTTTAGATTCAGTGGAAACCTTCCAAGCTCCTCCAAAGGTACCCAGGAGCTTCCAGGAGCCTCGCTCCTGTAAGCAGGGCCATCTTTTGAGTAATGCATCATCTGCGTGTTCCGTGTAGATTATTACACTAATATATCATTAGAGCAACAACTTACTTTAGTGATGGACGGTGCAATAGAGTCTGGGAGGTGTCATTCACCCGGTGATAAACTGCCCCCTTATCCTGATATACACCCACGGTCCTGCCCCAGGTCCTCTGTGAAGGGGGGGACAGACTGCAGAGGGTGTTTTGTTTACAGAAGCACAGACGGAGCTCTTTACACTGGAGCTTCCTTTAGATCATCCCAGACTATGATTTGTATTCTCATCATTGGACCATAAGAGAAAATCATTTAAGTTCTTCCTTCAGCAAAGTTCTTAAAAAGCTTAAGCTCTTGGCTAAGCAATATTGAATGTTCCGAACAGAGTGACCTCTTCAGGAGACACACCCCTCACCTGTGGGGGTAACAGTGGATTCTCTTTGATTTTCAGTGAACGTGTTACCCTTGGTATCTCGTAATCCATTGTCAAAGGACAGCAGATTGGCACCACTGTTAGGTAGACAGGATATTCTTAAAAGTCCAACTCTATCGTCATAATCAAAGTTAGAACCTCTGTCTTGCTTCACTGTGAATTATGGGTGGCCCTACTTGAGTTCAGAAGAGAAGGACCATATATGTGCATGGGTACCATTCACAGCTCATCAGGTCTCTTGCTGTCAATAACCTCAGGCTCAATCACTTAAATCAAGTGATGTGTCCCCAAATCTCTGCAGGATTCATTTAAAAGAAGGTGGTACTGCAAGTCCAGGAGTCTAAATCCAGGCTGGGCAACTCAGCAAGACCCTATCTATGTTAAAAAAATTTTTTATTAAATCATAACTGTGTACATTAATGCATTTATGGGGTACAATGTGCTGATTTGGTATACAATTTGGAATGCTTATATCAAACCGGTTAACATATCCTTCACCTCACTTATTTGTTGTGTTAAGACATTTATACTTTTAATTTAAAAGAAAAGAACAAATTCAGGAGTCTTCCTGGCTCTTCAGCCCTGGTCTCACTTCTCGGAGCTGAGCTCTTTTCTCTCTTTTTAGTTCTTTTTAATTGTTTCCAAGTTACCTCCATCACCCTCAATAATAGGCATATACCTTCATTTCTTGGCATATCAGCTTTAAATGTCTTCCCTGCCCTTCGAGTTTTAGTTATAAATCCTTTTGATAATGGCTACACTCGAGGTCACAGCATGCACCCCTCATGTATTGTTATCCACCTTCATGTGGTACTTTCAACACCCTCCGGACAGTGCAGGATGGTACAGCCCCCGGGCCGCCTTCCCTCATCGCACCTCGGTGTGTTTGCCATCATCTGTCTTTCTTGTACATGTGCTCTTGGGGCCTGGAAACCTCGTTTTTGAAAGCCAATTCCCGTGCACCTGCACAGCTGCCCTTTCTGAAGCTGTCCTCATCTTGCAGTTTTTTGCTTCCATCCAGTGCAATTTTCCTTCTGTCCAGAGAAATGTCTCTGGTATTTTCTATAGCAGGCATCATCAAACTATAGTCCGCGGGCCACATGCGGCCCGCCTAGGACGTTTATCCGGTCTGCGGGGTGTTTTTGCCACCGCGGCCTGTCCTGCTTTGCAGCCGATTCAGCCCGGGGCCCACAGTCCGGCCCTTCAATGGTCTGAGGGACAGTGAACTGACTCCCTGTTTAAAAAGTTTGAGGACCCCTGATCTGTAGTGTGGTTCTGTTGGTGATAAAGCCTCTCAGTTTTTATTTGTCCGAAAATGTCTTTATGTGGCCCTCATTTTTTTTCTTTAATCCATGAAGCTTCTTTATTTGCTTTTAAAAAAACCAAATAGAGTATTATTGAGTTACAGTTATGTGCACAAATCTTAAGTGTGAAGCTTGATAATTTTTGTATGTAACAGGATGAAATACAGAACATCTCTAGTACCCTAAAATGTTCGCTCAAACCCCCTTTTACTTGCTACTCCCCCAAAGGAAAATGCCATCTGAACATCACCCTAGATTAATTTTGTGTAGCTTTGAACTTCATGGATGAGGAATTCTATAACACGCACACTTTCCGCCCGGCCTGGCTTCTTTCCCTTCATACCACATCAGTGAGTGCTGGAAGTCCCCGGCCATTCCTCTTCACCTGTGTGCTATTCCGAAGTGTGGACACACCACTATTTATTTATCTGTTCTACTCCTGAAGGACAGCTGGCTTCTTTCCAGTCTTAGCTACCAAGAATCATGCTGTTATAGACATTTTTACACCTGTCCTTGTTGGACATTTGCACTCATTCCTCTAGAGTGCAATTGCTGAGTTACAGGATTTATGAGTCTTTAACTTTAGCAGACACTGCTGAAGAATTTTGAAACATGATTGTGTCACTTCAGGGCCCGCCACAAATGTGAGAGTTCCGCTGGGTCCATGTCCTCTCTTTCAGTTTGTGTAGGAGCTGTTGGCATATTCATGATGAACACGCTGCATCAAATACGCCAGTTGAAGATTGGTAAATACGGCTTGGCGCCTGTGGCTCAAGCGGCTAAGGCGCCAGCCATGTACACCTAAGGTGGCAGGTTGGAATCCCCAGCCCGGGCCCGCCAAACAACAATGATGGCTACAACCAAAAATTGGCCGTGTGTTGTGGCAGGTGCCTGTGGTCCCAGCTACTTGGGAGGCGGAGGCAGGAGACTTGCTTGAGCCCAGGAGTTGGAGGTTGCTGTGAGCTGTGATGCCATGGCACTCTACCCAGGGGGACAGCTTGAGAAAAAAAAAAAATTGGTAAATACACATATATAAAGATATGTTATTAGAATCTATCACACAGGCTAGGTGCAGTGGCTCACACCTGTAATCACAGCACTCTGGGGGGCCACGGTGGGTGGATTGCCTGAGCTCATGAGTTAGATACCAGCCTGAGCAAGAAAGAGACCCCTTCTCTAAAAATAGCTGGGCATTGTGTCAGTGCCTATAGTCCCAGCTACTTGGGAGGCTGAGGCAAGAGAACTGCTTGAGCCCAAGAGTTGGAGGTTGCTGTGGGCTGTGACAGCACAGCACTCTACCAAGGGGCAAGAAAACAAAACAAAACAAAAAAACTCTATTACACAGTTATTAAATATATTTAAAATATATAAATGTATAAGTATATAAATAAAGGGTGTGCTTCCCATTTGCTCTTTAAAATTTTCCTTTTCTAAACTTTAACTCTAGGGCTTGTTCTGTCTTCATGTCACATGTCACAGTCCTCACTATCCAAGGTCGTAATGACATTCCCCCATGGATTCCACTAGAACCTTGTTTTACTCTTCATATTAGGTCTATAACACATCTTGAATTCACTTTATACATGGTATATAGAATCACATGTGACTCATTTTTCTACACGGCTGCTATGGTTTGAATGTGTATGTCCTCTCCAGAACTCATGGGTTGAAAGTTAATCACCAGTGAGGTAGCACGGTCATCCCCAGAGGGGTGACTGGCTCAAGGGCCCTCAACACCCCCTGCAAATACCAAAACCCCAGATGCTCAAGTTCCTCCCATGAAATGGTGTACATTTGCATATAACCCACACCTACTTGCCCATATACTTATCCCCAGGTGACTTACATGCCTAATACCATGTTTCCCCCAAAATAAGACACTGTCTTATATTTATTTTTTCTCAAGAAGACACACTAGGGCTTATTTTCAGGGGATGTCTTATTTTTATTAAGTGTAATACAATTATCTACATTTATTCAAATATAGTTAAATCATCTTCTTCTGGAATCTGATAGGGGGAGCCGACCTTTGGTGGGGCTGGTGATGCATTCCCCCTTTCCCCTAGTCATTCGCACATATGCAATAGGATGCCTGCAACCACGGTTACCACACATGCACCTGCACAAGCACGAACGGCTCAGAGAAAGGAGCTGTAGCAGATGAATGGTATTCCAGTCTTCCTTACCACTCTGTGATGAAATGCAGGGCACAGTGTAACTGCATAGCCACACCCATCACTAGGTCTTATTATCGGGGTAGGGCTTATATTTAACAAATGAATAGAAATCCTGCTAGGGCTTATTTTGGGGGTAGGTCTTATTTTCAGGGAAACATAGTATAAGGCAAAGGCCATGTAAATAGTTGTTATACTGTATTGTTTTTTTTTAATTTGCATTATTTTTGTTTTTGTATTTTTTTTCAAATATTTCCTATTCAAGGTTGGTTTAATCTGCAGATATGGAATCTGTGGGCACAGAAGGCCACCAATATTGAGGTGAGGGCTTGAGGTGATTAAGTCATGAGGCCAGACCCTTAGGGGCTTTACACAGTGTTTGGGCTTCTTGCCCTCTGTGAGCTGCCCCTTGAAAATGCAAATTTATTGCTATAAAGTTGTTTATAATATTGCCTTGATATTTATAACTATTTTTGTCTGTAGTAATGGCCTCTCTTATATTCCTGAATCTTTCTCTCTCATCTCTAAAGGTTTGGTAGTGTTCCCATAAATGTGTTTATAGCTGGGGTCTTACTATGTTGCCTAGGCTGGTCTCAAACTCCCAGCCTCAAGTAATCCTTCCACCTCAGCCTTCCCAAATGGTGTAATTATAGGCATGAGCTACCACCCTCAGCCTGTCCTGGTTTCTTAATTCTTCTGTTTTCTTAGTATTTTCTGCCGGCCTCTTCATTTTAGCCTTCCTAAATAACGGGGTGGAGGTGTGATTTTGAGTGGGTCCTTTACCTATATTGTGAGATCGGGTCTGTTGTTGTGAGAAAAATTAAGCATATTTTTCTTTAATTGGTGAGTTAAATCCATTCACATTTACTAATATTACTGGTATGCTCAAGCTCGACTTTGTCATATCATAAGTTAAAGTTGCTGTATTTACTTCTCCATAGGATATATGTTTTTTAAATTTTAATCTACCCCACCAAGTAGAGACTTGTTCCCCCTACAGAGGAGAACTGGCCAAAGATAGGTTTTTTGTGTAAGACAGTGAAAATACTTTATACTAAGACACAAATTTTGTTTAATAAACTTTCATTAGTACACAACACAAATTTAATTTTTAACAAAATTGGAATAGCAGGCAATATTGCGTATCTACTTAAAAAGTCATAATTACGTGCTTAGTAACAATTCTTTGTTTTGTGACATTTGGAATTCCGGACTTCATGTGAATCCTCTGTGAAGTATTTGAACTAGGTTGTAATACAGGATTTGTTAAAATAATATTTATCATGGTTTTTAGAGCTAGGTAACAGCAATAGAAACAACAAGGATTAAATAGGATTAGACTATGCAATCGTTAGCATTTAACCTTGTTGAGACTTCTTTTAGCATTCCATGCTCATAAATAATTTCTTAACAGTGACTAGAAGTTTGTTTATACAGTATAATTATATTGCATAATGAGCCTTCCCATTATGCAGATAATAGAGACAACTGGGAATGTACTTTGGAGAAAATGCTAAAATTTATTAAAGATATAAATTATGGATACCACAAATGCAAACTCCTAAGTTTGAACCTTATTGTTTGTGTACTCAAGTAATTATTCTCCTATTTTCTTCTAATATCTTATTGTTACTAGACATTTTATGCGCTATTAATCTTCCTTGATTTCTTCCCATAGTGTGACGTTACTATTAAACGTGCACATTTACGTATCCACACAGACGTTCACACACAAGCAGGCACCTCGAGAATAGATGCCGGTATTGATGGTGAACAGTCGTGAAATTGAAATGCAACAGAGAAGACAGAAATTCGTGCATCTCCTCCAAACACATAGTGGACTATTTTCTAGCTTTAGCCTTAAAAACGTGAATGAGGGAAATCCTACTTGGAGAACGTGCTTATCCACGTAAAATCTATCAGTGGAAGCTGCAGTGACATTTTTGGCCTGATCTTGGCTCTTGGCAGGAATTCCGATTCAAATGATTTTGAACAACATCTGGCAGCCTGAAGGTTACTGAGGTGTTTCTTTCCAGCAACAGAAATGTCTTGATTAATCATGGCTTCCTCAAGAACTCGGTAATTCCTCGCGAGAGGCATGATTAGATTAATGTCGCTTGAGGAAGGTTAACCTTATTAACTGAAAGGCACTGTCTCTGGGTGACATTTCTTCTTTAACCATGAATAATCCAGTGTTGACTATGGGATCCACTCACTTAATAGGAAATCATACCCTTTTCTGAAATATTCAGAAAACATACAAACAATGGGGGAGAGAAAGGAAATGTTTAACTACAAATCTGCTCTAAGACGCTTTGGAGTTTTACAAGTGCAGTTGATAGATGGGGAACCAAAAGCAAAATGGCTGGGTAAGATCACTCGGTAGCCTGAGGTGGCTGGGATCGGGCGCAGTCCGCTGTCTTCTCCGCCACCATTCTCTCAACTACAAACACTTGGCTTCGCTGCTTGTAAATCGATGCGGGATTGCTCCGCCTAGAATGTATTTAGGAGCTAGGACTAAAGTCTCTGTTGTTTATTTATTTTTTAGAACTAAATTCTCACAACCAATGCGTCTTTCTGGACTTAGATTCTAAGTTGTCTATGTCTAATAGTGAAATTTGGGGAATGGGTGAAGACAGCAAGGGAAGGAATGGAAACAATAATTGATCATCTGTCCATGGACGAGACATTCAGTCTTCACACAAACCCAGACAGCAGGCTGCAGTTACCTTTGTTTTCTGATGAACACGAAATTTAGATGCTCCATCAAAGAAGCCAAAGACCTCGACATTCCCAGCTTCTCAAACTGTAGCTCACCGTTCTTCAGTCAATAGAGGAATAGCACTTCCCAGTGAAACCTTCAGTATCTGAAACCATCAAGTACATTTCCTTCCAAACTGTTTTCTGGACCAAATTTCACCTCTGCTCCTAAGTCTTGATCAGATCAATATGAACCCAGTGCTTGGACTTTCTGACACATTCATCTAAATCATTTTTTTTTTCTCCAGTGAAAAATCTATCTTTAAAACAGGGGCAAAGTATATTTTCTCAAGTTAAAATAGTCCACACAGGAAGTCATTTTTTCTTTTGGTCATGTGTAATAGATACTTATTACCTTCACCCGAGGAAGAGTCAGACTTGATTTCTGCAAAGGAAGGGTCAATAACAAGAGCTTTATGGGTTTCAAATTCATAGTCAGACTTATTTAAGCAAGGTCAGTGCTTCAAGTTCTGGTCCTATGGTCTGAAACCCTGTGCACATGAGTGCACACACACGTATATACACACACAGCTAGGGAGTGCCACAAGACTTGTGGTGCACAAGATAGACTCACTATTACAGCCTTTTTACGCTGACTTACACCATAATTTATGCTCTAATGCCAGCATTTCAAAGAAAATATTCACAAAGGTAAAGATATTTGTTATTATTTTATTTCCTTTATCTGATACTAGAGGGTGACCACTGGAAGTTAAGACCCAATGTCTAGGTTCATAGCTTCCTCATAGAGATGTATTTCAGACAGATATGTGGCATACCATATAACTCTGGAGGTATTAGAATCCATATTATGCGTTTTTCAGAGATAGCAATTTGGGACTTGAAAATTCAGGGCAAAGTACATTAGATGAGCCACATTATTGCTGGCTTAATGGCAGCTAGAGTTAACATTTTTAAGTGGGTCTCTCTAGAGTGTTTTGGAACAATATTTTGATCCAAGTTCATAAGTATAAAAATCCCGTTTCCCCTACGGGTCTGAAAGTGAGGATAATTCAGGTGCAGAGACAAATTTTCATTCTGTATGCAGCACACTCGTCTCACAAAAGATATATATGCTCCTTGATATGCATTAAGTTTACTTTTCCGGAATGGTAGAGCTTTCAATTTTTACATAGGTCATAAAATAGCTTTGCCAGCATGCTGAGCAGTTTCTCAGATTAAAGCTGGATCTCTGAAAGTTTGGAATTGTGGCTGAAATTTTTCTAATCAAGAAAATTCATTTCCTTGAAGTTAGATATTGACATTCTGATATAAGCGATAAAGTGAAAATGTGAAAATGGTTAGAAAAAAGTAGAAATATACCTTTGTGTTGCAGCACACTGAAGAATTTAGACAACTCATGAATTTTTTTCTTACAACGTGACGTTTAGCCTCCTTTGAATACTGTTATAATATTTTTAATTTCAAAGTTTTGTGTTTGATATGATTCCAATTACATCACTGTTCCCTAATTTAGGGACTTTAAACTTCCATTTTTCTGGGATCATTTTTTGCTGTTCCTGAATTCATCATCCTGTTGAATTCACAGACATGTTCCTCACCATAAATACTGTCTTCTAAAACTCAGAGATCTGCCTTCAGGTCTCTAGAGAACATTTTCAATCTCCCACGCTCATTCCTGACAGCATCTTCCCTGGGCATTCATCGCTATTTCAGTTTATTGTTATTTTGCGTTCCATAAGCTGTGAATATTCGATACTCTGAGGCCATTGAGGCCGTGGTCTCCAACTGATTGCATCATTTAACTCTAACAAAAACCTTTGAAAACAACCTACCCTCTAAAATAGTTTTAGTTCAACACCCAAATGCTTTCTTCATATGTTTAAAAGAGGCAAACAGGCACAACTTTCAGAATAGAATACGTATTTACATTTTAAAGTAAAGTAATTCAATCATTCTTTGGATCGAGTGGAATCTGATACCATAGTGATTCGATAGCCACCATCATCTATTTAAGAAATATACAAGCTGTCCTTCGGCAGTTAGAGATTTTATATTTTTATTTTGTCTCCTTGAACTTACATTTTGTTTCCACTTCTGCCTAGAGTTTTCTCTAGGTTTAATTCATTTTATCATGGAAAGTCTCTTATTGATCACACTGTAATGCTTCTGTACAAAAGAAGTATTTATTTAAATTTAAGTTTTTTAAATTTGTTATAAGACCTTGCTAAAATATTTATTCTGGCTGAGGCTACAATCAAAAGTATTATTAATACACAGTTGATCAACATAGCATAGCACACAGTATAAGGGTTAAGTAGTTATTAAACATACGTAAAATTTTATTGGAATTATACCTTATAAGAAAATAGATGGGGATTCTCACTATCGTTTTATATATGAATGACTGAAGATGGACGGATATGACATCATTAAGATGGGGCAGAGTTATCCCCTTACATCTTAAAAAAGAAGTATGTGCTCCCAGAACTTGTTGGCAAAATAAATAGTTTAAAGGAATTTTAAGATAGCTATTCTTTGAAATGGTCCTGAGTTATATGCCAAAAACTATAGCAATCTAGATTTAAAAAAAAATTAATTATGTGTTATCTAATAACCCTACGAGTTCCCACCTCTGTTCTATTGAAAACAGAGGTTTGGTAAATACCTGAATTGAAAGAAACTGTTCCCCGTGAATTAAAGTTATTCACGGTCTCAACAGTGATATGGAAATTTCCAACTACCCCTTTGCGTGGGGCTGGTTTCCTACCCTAGAGGAATATCTCAGAGTAAGAGAGGTATCTTTTTTGTTGTTAAATGGAGAAGGTAATTGTGACAAAGGGGAATAGAAAAGGCCATTCTCAGGGCCAATTTCAAGAAAGAGTAAATATGAGAGCGAGATTCCCTGAACCATCACTAGTTGTGCATCTCTTAAAATCCTGGGAGTCTAATCACTCAGTCTAAGGACGGCTGCACTAAGGCAATATGGTGAGTGCTGACGTTCATCAACTTCAGGGGATAAGCAAAGGTGTAGGAGGGGCTCGTTAGAGTCTGTAGCCAGGTCCCCTCTTCTTTTTGGTCCCTCTTTCTTATGAATATTCATAAGTCTGGGAGGCAGCCCAGAATCAGCAGTGTAGACAGGGTTCCCTGGCTGTTTTGTAGCAGGTGGTCACGGATAAGTCACCCTTTCAAAAACTCTGGGCCACAGGGAAAAGCATGGACTTTGAAATCAATACTCACATGGAGGGGAGATCCCAGGATCATGGAATCACCTGGTCCCACCCCAGGTCTTCACTCCCATCCGCAACATCCCCCCACTGTGTGGATCTTAGACCAGAGGCGGAATCTCTCTAAGCCTCTTGGTCTTCTTGACAGATCACTGGGAGAATTTAATGAAATAATAAGTAAGAATGATACTGTGCCTGGACGCTCAGTAAATTCTTGATAAATATTCTTTTATTTCTCCTCCCCCCCGCCACAGTCTTCCAAATTCTTCCTTTACTTGAGGCAATGATGTGTTAATTATGTTTATGCTCTAGTTCTTAGCATTCAGTGACTAAATTCCTGAATAAAAGGTAATAAAAATAGAGATGATAAGCAAAGCAGAGCTAGAATCAGATTAGAACGTTCCTTCTGTATTGATAGAAGTCTTTCAATCGACATTGAAGAGGACAGCATTAAATGAGTCTCATTGTTCGAACAATTTAAGTAATAAAGCTACAGTAGGACCTCCATAGCTGACCTCTTCCCCCCGCCAGCCACTTCCTAAGTGGACCCAATCTTCACAGCCCAGATGGGTGCCTCATGTACATCTCAGTACGCAGGCCTCATTCCTTGCGTTGACCACTTTCTAATGTTGACCAGCTTGTTACAATCTCTTAGGTGGTCAACTTACAGAGGTCTGACTGTAGTATCTAGACTGCTTCTCTACCTTGTTCCGAAGGGCATAAGGATATTGGGGTTTGATATAACACATCTCTCAGGTTCCCAACTTTTAAGTGTTTTCTCAATGGTTGGCAACAACTTCAGTGAGTTCCCTTCATTGTATGCCATGTCCCAGGCACATGAGCTACCAAAGAGAACGAGATGGGACCGTTATGGTTGTTGTCCTCTAAGTGACTGCATTCTGCCCCTCCTGAGTGAATTCAAGTTGTCTCTCTAGCAACTCACTAGCATCTCACCCAAGACTAATGGTGAGGCTGCCCTTCTCCCACTGTCTGAAGATCTGGTGGAAAGTCATCAGACTTACTCAACGGTGAAGATGTAACATCTTGGTGGGGAAGAACACAGGCTGTTGAGCTGGGCTACTGATGTTCAGATCCAAATGCTCCTTCTTTCCAGTTGAGTTTCTGCTTCAGTCTAGATCCTCCCAAAAGCAGAGCCTAAAACAAAGACTTAGGTCAGGTGGCTTGTTTGGGAAGTGACCCCAGGAGAAAAGCAGGCAGAGAGGGTGGGAGCACATTTCATCAGGCAGCCGTCTGGTGGCACGTCCAGTGTTCCATTCTGCAGGGACCTTCTGAGGGGCTGGGTGATGGGGTTCACAACCATCCCCCTGAGGTCACTCACGCCCCTGTGAGTGCTGCTCTTCACACGTGCACTGTGTGCTGGTGAGAGCACCAGGCAGGTTACAAACAGGGGTCTGCACTCTGGGGACAGAGGAGCCTGGGGGGAGACAATACAGTGAGCATCCATAACCACCCCTTCACCCAAGAGCCTAGTACCTAAATGCTTTGGGAAAAGACTTCAAAACAAGAGCCCTTGGTGTTCTGTTCCCATCTAGACTCCTAGTTCCCTCTGACAAGTTGCCATTCTATTCTTTTCAATCAGAAGATCCTCTCCTTATGAAGTAGAGAGAAGCAATGTTGGACATAGAGCCACCCTGGTGACCTCAGCACTGGGGAGGCTGGTCCTTGTGCTCTCTGCTTCCCTTTGTGCTTTCCTTATAATTCCTAAAGCTCTCAGTGAACCTTCACATCGAGTCAGACCCAAAGTTTCCTTCCATTCTTTACTGTTCCTTTTAGTCTCAGCTCAAATGTCCCCTTCTGAGTGAGAATGGCTCTGAGCTTCCTAATTAAAGTTGTGACCCACACCTCCCAGCATGCCTGATTCTACATCTTTTATTTTACTTTTTAAAACATGGCATTTATCTTTTAATCCAATTTAATTCACTTATTATATTTGCAGTTTGTCTTAAGCTTTAAAGTATCCCAAATAGCTAAACAGTGTCTATTACTTAGTAGATGCTCAACAAATATTTGTTGGTTGAGTGAGTAAGCTGTGAATGATTCAGGCATATTGGCTGGTAAGTAAATGCAGGGTTTTAGTTTTAGCACAAAGGTTAGATTTCTGTATGGCTTGAAGCTCAATCAATGCATTAAGTCTAGTCAATGAAGAAGACTTTACTTAAATGAATAACTTGTCTTAAGAATAAAAGCTTAGGCTCAGTGCCCGTAGCTCAGTGGTTAGGGCACTGGCCACATACACCAGGGCTGGTGGGTTCGAACCCAGCTGAGCCTACTAAATAACAATGACAACTACAATAACAACAAAAACAAAGCCAGGTATTGTGGCAGGCACCTATAGTCCCAGCTACTTGAGGCTAAGGCCAGAGGATCACTTAAGCCAAGGAGTTTGAGGTTGCTGAGAGCTATGATGCCATAGCACTCTACCCAGGGTGACATAGTGAGACTCTGTCTCAAAAAAAAAAAAAGGATAAAAGCTTAAAGGGACACTCTGCTTATATTATTTTGACTGTTCACCATGGGAGTGAGAGAGAGAGAGTTAGTGTGAGTTGCTGGCTCTTACCCCTCCAGAACTGAAGATGCTAAAAAAGAAAAAGGAAGAAGAAAGTATATGGCCCTCGAGAAGGAAAAGAAAATCCCAGATGACGCCCAGGGACCCAGACGGAACTGTGGCCTGTTGTGGGCAGGACATGTCAGTGAGGGAGAGGAGGGCAGGTGCTGGCTAGGATGGGGCGCACTGTGGAGCTTTGTCCTGTTTCCCTGGGTTGGTCAATGTACTTCCCATCACCAGCCTGGGATGGAAAAATAGCAATTATAGTCCAGCATTGCAGGGACAAGGAGGAGAGACTCATCTTGGGATAGTAAGAGGCAGGTGGGGGATCCTAGATGACTTTTCAGCCCTCGGCTAGGTGATTTAAATGAAGAGAAAATGCTTTTCTAAAGAGAGTGGCAATGGTCTGGAAGTAAAGGGAGGCTGTGAATGTTGGGGTCCCCCCAAAGAAGCATCAAACAGTGTGCCAGGTCCAGAATGTGTCTTCGTGGGCTGTGGCTCGGCTAGTCCTCTTTCTCAGACTCACTGGCAGTAGGACAAGCTGTGACCTTGGCTCCATACTCCAGGATAAACATTACCCTTTCAAGGAGCTGATATTTCCATGGGGAAAATGGTTCCAAGGCAAAAATAACCATGTCTGAGGAGACTACCACATTAAACAGGAAAGAAAAGGGAAACTGAACAACATGTACGGGGGGAACCAGAACAAATGGGGCAGAATGATCAAGACTTTGAAATAAATGCAACAAGATTTACAGGAGATATGGCAACCCCGAGCAGGAGCAAGCAGAACCAGGCAGAATTATCTGTGTAAAACACGTAAAAATTGAAATAAGAACAAGACAGAAAAATAAATGGAAGATGTGGAACAGCAAATAATATATCAGTGACCCAAAAATTCAGATTGAGAAAATCCCCCAAAGGCACTGGGATGGAATGAGAAGATGAAAAAATATATAATAGAAAACTTGAGAAGTAAAAAAATGTGTGTGTATGTATGTAGAAAAGAGCACACACACACACAATGTTCCAGAATAAAAGAGAAAGTATGTTTTTAAAAAATGAGTAAATACTCATATTTCCAAGAAGCAAAAACTTAAGAGACCTCAGATTTTAAGGGCTCACAGACTCCAAACTGTGTAAATAAGGAAAAATCCCACCCTCCATGTAATTTAAGGCCATCGGAGAGAAAGAGAAAAGTGGGCTGCAAGAGCCCTGATCACCCACAGGATAACTGGGACCAAGCAGACACCACATTCCCAACCGCAGTCCTGGAAGCAGGAACATACTTCATATTCAGCTAAGGTTCAAGTTACATTGAATGTGAGGGCCCAGGAAATACATTCCCAGACATATAAGGTTCAGAAAGCTCATTTCTCAAAAATCTTCTTTTGAAAGCACTCTTGGAGGGTGAACTTCAGTAAGAAGGTAAATGTATTCAGGAACATGTCGCAAACCTGTGGGAAATAAGGGTGAAAAATAACAAGGTAAATAAATAACCAGACAGAACTTGTTGTGACCTAAAAATCAAGAAACAAGAAAAAAAAAGAGGAAAGAAAGGAAGAAAAAGAAAGAAGGAAGGAGAAAGGGAGAGAAAGAGGCAAGGAAAGAAATCATATTTAAATCCTCTGGAAATAAAAATCTAGAGAACATAAAATTCAAAAATACTTGTGCTGAGTTGATTTTGGACTTCAGAAGTGATTAACTTAATTAAATGTTCTGATTTCTTTAAAGCATCTGTAGCACATCGTTTCTTAGCGATCTGGATCAAAGATTAACTTTTCAACCAGAGCATTCAGGAAGAGCTGTGGGAGGCTGGTCAGGCTGGTACTTTGATACTTGGGGTTACACCTACCACTCAGTACAGGAATTTTCTTTATAGGCTGGTCTAAGCTGAGGTGTCAGGGAGAGGAGTGATGAAGGAAAGTACGTGAGGCAAACAAGCCATCAGAGTTCAAAGACCCTTTTACAGCAGCATGAAGGCAGCGCTGGCCCCACGGGACGGTCCTGACTACACCTGTTATATGTGGTACCTGCTGGGAAGCAGTGCAAGGGACCAGTTCCAGCACCTCCATGCAGAATGGAGCTTTTGTGGGGCTCAGAAGGGGTTGATCTATGGTACTAACGAACAGCTCTCTATCAGAGCTAAGGAAGGCACTCCAGGCATAGAAAACATGACCAGGCAGGGCGTGGTGGCTCACACCTGTTGTCCCAGCACTGTGGGAGGCCAAGGCGGGTGGATGGCCTGAGCTCAGCCGAGTTCGAGACCAGCTGAAGACCAGCCTGAGACAGAGTGAACCAGAGTGAGACCCCATCTCTACAACAACAACAGCAAAAAAAACAGCCAGACCTTGTGATCCCAGCTACATGGGGGGCCAGAGAACACTATAGGGGGAAGAAGTAAAAAAAAAACAAAAAAACAAAACTTCAAAGTCAGATAATTTGAAAGCAAAAATTAAAAAAGAAAAAAAGAAAACATAACCATCAGACCAGTCTAACACAAGACAAGGTCCTCAAAATCATCTGGATGCCGTGAGTGGTGCACTGGGCTGCAAGTCAGCCATTGGGTTTTGCCTGGCCTCCTGTGGATTTTAGGCAAACTGTTCAACTAGCCAATTCTTACTGTACATATCTGCTAAATAAAGGCATTAGAGGAACTGATCTCTGGAATTCTTTCTAACCCCAATATCCTCGGGCTCCACAAACTGATGGGTGGATTTTGTTTAGATTATATTCAATAGTGTAAAATGACCACACTGACTGTGGGCTGAGATGAGGTAAATACGATTTCCCATCTTTGATGTGTCCTATGAATTCAAATAATAATAGCTACTATTTGGTGAGCACCTACAGTGTACTCTGAACTCAGCATTCATCATTCCTTGGAATGTTAACATCAGCTTTACAAAATGGATGGCAATATGCTCATTTCTCAAAGGGGAATTGTGAGGGCTGAAACGGGAATGTAGGTGGGTGAGTGTCAGACACAGGCCTTGGACTGTGGTCCAAGGTGTGGTCAATGACCAAGCCCATCTTTGCCTCCACAGGTAGCTTGCACTTTCTCTTGCCCACCCTATGCTATCTGCTGCTGTGTGAAGTGTCTCCTCAAAATTCAGAGGCTCAGCATTGGTCTGAGGATGAGGAATCCAGGAGTGCATCAGTGGGTTGTTCTGGCCTGTGGTCTTTGATGTGTCCTCATTTGGAGGGTGGCCAGAACTGCTGTCATCTGAAAGCTTGACTGGGGCTGGAGGCTCTGCTTCCAAGAAGGTGCACTCATGTGGCCAGCAAGTTGTGGGGCTGCAAGTGGGAGGCCCCCATTCCTTTCCACATGGACCTCTCCATGTGGAACATACATACTCCATGGACATACTACATGCCTGACCTCCATCTTCCCTCAGAACAAAGGATCCAAGAGCAAGAAAGCCAGGCAGGAAGGACATTCTCAATGACCTGTCCTCGACAGTGACATAGCATCACTCCCACCCCATTCTACTTATTGGGCCGGGCACTAAGTCTGGTCCACAATCAAGGGGAAGGGAGTCAGACTCCAGCGTTTAAAGGGGAGAATGTAAAAGAATAGGTACATATGATTTGTTGAATTCAATCTTTTTCAAGTGTTTTTCCAGTTGTGGTTTTAAAAAAAACACATAATATAAAATCCACCATCTTAATTATATTTAACGGCATAATTCAGTAGTGGTAAGTATCTTCACATTGTTATTTGTGCAAAGGATGATCAGAGATTTTTCATCCCAAAACTGAAACTACACTATACATAATTTTAAAACCAGCACAGGTAGATTCAACCAACAGAAGTTAAAACGCATTATTATTTTACTCACCTTCACAACTCCAGTTGCAACAACAGTGTATGATCCATGGCAGGAGCTCAAAAGGACATTTGCTACATAAATAAGGAAAACTGGACAAAAAGGAAATGAGAAGCACTGTAATGTAAGGGGCTAGACCGCCCTGGGTCTCATTCACATTGCCCCCTCGCCCCAGGGCCCGGCAGACTTTGGAGACACCTGTAGCACTAAATTAAATGACTTCAGCCATGGCCAAGCAACTCCTTTGGTCTTAAATTAAGAAAAAAAAAAAAAAACTGTGTGCAAACAATAACCTAAAAAGGTATGAGAATGGGCAGATTTAGATTTCAACATAAGATTTTGGTGTTCGTAACTTGATGTACAAGCTTAGTATATGTCATGATATTATCTTGCCGTGTTCTATGTATTGTCCCCTAAACAAAATTTAGATTCAGAGCTAAAGTTTTAAATAGTGTCTGTACTTTCAGGCGATCAAAACAAGAATCAGAGGTAGATATACACAATGGGCATAAAGTGGATATCCTCTCGTGCATGAATATTTCATGCAAATGTATACTGAAAAAGTATACTGTTTTTGTGACTCAGATTTATTTCCAAGGAATTTATTTCCTGTGCATTTGTGAGGAAACTTTCTATGTATTGTAAGGTAGATTTATATTTAGAAAAAGCGTATTTTTTTCAGATGGTTCCCTTATTAGGCTATGATATATAAATGACAGAGAAAAAGAGAGAGAGACTGGTTTTTGGCAAAAGCATAAAACAACTCAAAATATCTCAACATCCTTTCAAATACCTCCCTACCAGCATTTTTGAGTTTATAATTATAGTTTTATAATCTTGGTATCTTAAAAATTCATTTTTTACTTTGACTTTTATTATTTTTATTTTTTGAGACAGTCTCACTCAGTTGCCTTGGGGTAGAGTCCTGTAGCACCATAGCTCACAGAAACCTCAAACCCTTAGGCTCAAGCTATCCTCCTGCCTCAGCCTCCCAAGTCTCTGGGACTACAGGCGCCTGCCACAACACCCAGCTATTTTTAGAGATGGGGTCTCACACTTGCTCCTGCTGCTTTTGAACTTCTGAGCTTGGGCAATCTGCCTGTCTCAACCTTTTAGAGTGCTAGAATTACAGGCATGAGACAATACACCCAGCCAGTGCTTAAAATTATTAGAACAGTACTTTTCAATCTGGCAATTGACTATAAAACAGGGTTATTCAGTAAATTTCAAACCTGCTTAGTTTGTATATTTATAAGTGATAACTATTGTCAGTGAAAACAACTACTTTTAGCTAAATGAGCAGAGCAAACATTCTCTACGAGCGCCTTTGATTAAATCACTAGCACCAGCTCCACAGTAGTTGTATGTAGTCATGCATGTGGACATTCATATCATGAAAAATTAAATCCATCCCGCTGGTCCCAGAGGTTCTCAGGGACTGGGCATCTTAGAGCACCCCACACCAGCGGTGCCCAAGGAAGGAAACCGTAGGTTCTGAACTCTGGTGTAACAGGAGCCCGCGAAGGGCCCTGTTGCTTCTAGAATATGAGCTTCCAAGTATTATTATAATTAATGTTTTAAGTGCACAAACTCCCCAACCTCATATTTCAAATACATTTTTAAAAGCATTCAAAAAAGGAAAGGAAATAAACAAGGGGATTACTTAAAACCGTTAAGTGGTACTAAAATCTAGTCCCTTAAGTATTTAGCACAGTGAGCGGCATCGAGTATAAGAACAGCAGCGCCAACAAGAGCTGGGACATTTCTTGACAGAGTGGCATTCCCATGTGCCAAAGAAAGGTTATATAAAACAAAAGCTTCTGAGAATGTGACATGCAGGCAGCTCACCTGGGCCACACTTCTTTTATTTGACATTGTGTCCTATAAATCTCAGAAATACCAGAGAAAATGATGGGTTTGTGTTTGCTGTAGGTCATTTTCCGTCTCCTCTCTCTCCCTCTCACCTGCACACTCTCCTTCCCTAACTATATTTTAGATAGATAGATACTCTTTTAAAATAAAAGTAAAAGCACGTTGAATGTGAAGTTGAAAATAGAGAAAATCATTTGAAGTCCACAACCCTAACAGAATAACCTACCCACACTTTGGAATATGTCCCTAAATTCCTTTCCTTATTGCCTAGATTAAAACACAGACACACAGCTAACTACACATTTTCAGGATTGCATAAGAGTTTTTCAACTTTTCCTACATGGTTCAACGTTTAAATTATTTTTAGTTTCCGCTAAACTACAAATAATGTGGTATTTTATATGCCCGGATACAGGGTTTCATCCGCCCTCTCCCCACCCCATATTTAGAATTGTTGCCTTGGGCTGAATCTCAAGTGGAATTATAGAGTAAGAGAGTGTGAGCATGTTAGGCTTAGCTATAAACCAGATTGCTTCCAGAGGACTTGTACCACTTTGCACTGTCACCAGAACTGCGTGAGTCTGCCATGGCAGCTCACCCTCACCCTCACCAGTAGAGTAAAATTAAAGGTCTCCTTATTTTAATGGAGTGAAGTGGAGCCCATCCATTTACTATATTAATTATCTGCTGGCGTTAGTGACAAGAGACCCATATCCCCTTCCCTCGGGGAACTTATTACTTAGTGGTGGAGATAGGAAGTTTCTGGAAGGCTAGGGGAATGGCCACCTGGTGATCTGCATGCCAGCCTCCCTTCTGTCCTCCACAGGCAGCCTTACCAGCCCGCAGGGCTCTGCAGAGAGCCCTGACTCGTTTCCCACCTCAAGGCTGCCCCTCACAGAAAGATCTGTCAGTTCACGGATTTTCCGGTTGACCCCGGATCTTTTGAAGAGCAGGAATGGACCCACCAAGCCCTGCGGTGAGAAGAGGACCCGGCTTCTCCCAGCCAGATGCCCTGGTGGTGTTCCCTGCAGTACGGCTGCCCACAGCGGCTGTGTCCTCTGGACTAGCCCAGCCAGGAGCAGAGGCAGCCCTCTCACACCAGCGGCAGCCTATGCAAATGGCCTCCTCCATGAGCACCAGCCCGCGTCCGTGCAGACTGAGGGGTGGGCGTCCTTCCCTCCATCCTGCCATCCTGCACAGTAGAGCTGGCTTCTTCCCTGATTCTCCCACAGGCTACCTGAGCAAAGCTAAGGGGAAGAGTCTCACTAACGTGGCAGGAATGTGCAGCTGGGTCAGGCCAGGCTGGGTGGGAGGTCACTGAGCAGAGATTCTGCACTTAATGCTCCAGTGCAGGAGACAGAACAGGCTCTGACAGTTTGCTCGCTTTGTTGGCTGAAGCCTGGATCAGAGGGGCCACATGGTGGCTGGAAAGACTGGAGCTGCCCTGGGCACTGTGGAAGAGGGACAGAGGCTCAGGGAGACTGGGCTGTGAGAGCCGATTAGCTGGCCAAGACCTGCTCATGCACTCGGGCGTCCCCCTCGTCTGTGAGAGAGAAGTCTGGGAGGAGCCCCCATGTCTGTGAGAGTGAAGTCAGGGAGGCCCCCCATGTTGGTGAGAGAGAAATCTAGGAGGCCCCCCACATCTGTGAGGGGGCTGCAACCCTGGAGAGCTCTACAATTGCTTTTCGCTGTGGGTCTGGCCTGCAGTAGGCGCTGCAGGTGGATAACCTAATTAAAGGAGTGGTTGGATCCTGGGGGCAGCAACCAAGTGGTGGCACTTGACCTCCAGGGTGGGTGTGCACGGTTACCCCCAGGGACAGCAGAGTCAAACCACCATAAGAGAGGAGCGGCCACTTGCAGACCTTACATTGGCTGATTGATCTGGGTGTTCCCACACAAGAAACATATAGGAAACCCACTCAATTCTTACTTGATCTATTAAACTGGAAAAGTTCTAGGTCAAGTGAACAAAAATCTAATCTCAATCATAAAAACGGAGTCATGGCCTCTCAGTCAATTCCCAGACTCAGCAGTTACAGCCCGGAGCCTTGAATGAAGGAGAGGCCGGGTGTCCTTGAGGAAGGATGCTGGTACATTGCCAAAAATGCACCTTATCCCAGTCTTCCTCAAAGGGACTTGTGGCCTTTTACCAGGGTAACTGCGCATTGGGGAAAGGAAATAAATAGATTTCCTGCGGACTAGGCCACACTGACTGAATTGACAGTCATTGCAGGAGACCTAACAGTCGCTGTGGCCCACCAGTCAGAGTGTGGCTCAGGCCACCCATGGGTTGTAGCTATTTCTCCTCACAGTGGGCCCAGTGGGTCCTCCAACCTGCCCGTGGTCATTTCTCCTGTTGGTGAATGCATACTTAGAAGAGATACACTCAGCTGCTCAGATTTCACACACTCAGATTTCCCATGGCATGGGCTTTGGGGGACCTTGGGCAAGTTCCTTACTTGAAAGATTATGGAGCCAAAGATGAAAGATTAAGGACCACCCACCCAAGTTAGACTTTCAAAGAGGAGTCTTATAATAACCGGGGGGCTGTCTCAGCAATGTCTAAAGCAGACTAAGTGAGAGAGCATGGAGGGTCTAAAGTTGGGGTTTTTCTAGTCTGAAAGTGGGCAAAGGGCCACACATGTGGGCTGAAAGTTAGCAATTAGAAGCAAAAAGAAAGTTGGCGAAAGGAGCAAAAAGCAAGCACAGGGTCACGATGGCCCATCTTACAGAAGCGAACCTTGCAGTTTAGCCAATGGGTAACATAAAGGGCAGTTAGGTAACAACAAAGTAGCATAATGCAGATCCAGCAACTAATGGATAAATAAAACAATCTGTCACAGCCCTTAGCTCATTAACTCTCTCGTGATGACAGTTCTTGGCCCATCCGTTCTTATCTTGTCCTGTTCCCTCCGGATCCCGACTGATTTAAGAGTAATGGTACTCGGCATCATTTCATTTGCCTCTATGTCCCCTTCCTCTACCCGGGGGGTGATGTGAGGCCGTGGTGAGGCCGCTGGCATCCATCTTATGGGGGTGATGAGGCAGCTGGCACCATCTCAAACAGAGGCCTGGTTTGTTCAATCAAAGTGGCTTTATTCCACCTGGATGCAGAAAGGGCAAGATTTCCAACCACACCAGGAAGAAATCGCATGTGGGTAATAGCAAATGGGGGGGATTAAAGGTCAGGAAGGTGGGGCTCCGAACATTCCCTTTCCTGGGCTGGACATCTGTTGTAAGGGCAGGGGTTGGCCCCCCCATTACCTTTCCCAGGTGGGCCGTGCAGGGGGAGAGGGTGGAGGGTGCTTCTTTTAGGCAGGTCCACATGTTTGGGCGGGGTCTGGGGTCTGACCCTACCATTACTGTGCCTCCCTCTCTGGGTTCCTGGCTGCGGATGGTACAGCAACTATCCTCACATCTGTGGGATGGTACAGTAACTATGTCTGTCTCCCTGGTGTGCTCTGAAGATATGTATAACTGCTAGCTCACATAGTTTCAACCACGCAAACTAATGCAAGCTTTTAGGAAGGAAGTATGAAGAATCCTCAAAGAACTCAAATTAGACGTCCCATTTGATCCTGCAGTCCCATTACTTGGCATCTACCCAGAAGAAATTCAATCACTTTTTATGCTCATAGTATCTGAAATTTGGCTGGCAGGAGTCCCTTGATGCTGATGTCTGTGTCATCATTTTCTATCAGTTTTATTGGGATACAACCCATGTACGGTAAGTTGCATCCACTTTAAGCGTGCATGTGATGAGATCAGCCAATGTTTACACCATGAAACTGTGGCCACAATCCGGACAGAGACTTTTCTCATCAGGAGCAAACTTGTCCTTGTGTTCTTCAGAAAGTCATTTCTAACCCCGTCTCTGCACCTAGGGTTTCATTAGCGCTGGTTTTGTTTGACTGTTCCTGGGTTTTACAGAGATTGCGTGATCTGGTGAATGTTGCATGTGAGGCGGTAGGAAAGGCTCCTCAGCGTCTGGCTTCCCGCTCAGCGTAATCCTTTTGAGAGTGACAGTGTTGCTCCGTGGGTCAGTAGTTCGCTCCTTTTCACGGCACCCCAGTGTTACCTTGTGTGCGTTTGTCACGTCTGGCTTGTCCCTTTCCCTGCAGGTGGGCACGGGCCTTGTTTCCACTTCCTGGCTATTA
>CAUYQV010087978.1:0-19542 GCA_963574575.1 Galagoides demidoff
GTGGTCCCAGCTACTTGGGAGGCGGAGGCAGGAGACTCGCTTGAGCCCAGGAGTTGGAGGTTGCTATGAGCTGTGATGCCATGGCACTCTACCCAGGGGGATAGCTTGAGGCTCTGTCTCAAAAAAAAAAAAAAAAAGTCAAGTTTTGTCTAAATTCTCGTCTGTTGAGGAAGAAAAAGTGTGTGCTCATGTCCATGAGTGCATGTTTGCATGTGCACACACATGTGTGTATGTATACATGGAGGTGTGCACACACATGTTTTTGTATGTCCACGTGTGTATATGTGCATACATGTGTGTGCATGCCTTTGTTGGTGTGCATGTGTATGCATGTTTGTGAGTGGATGTGTGTGCACTGGAGCATGTGTGTTCATGTTTGTCTGTGTGTGCACAGAAGTGCACATTGGAGCAGGGAAATATTTAAGGGAGGTCCGTTCCTTCCCGTGGGAAGCAGGGAAGCTATTACATTTCTATATAGCTGCAGGCACCTGGTCCTGGAAGTCAGGGCAACTGGGTCTAGTTGTGCACCTTCCATTGACTAACTGCTCACCACTGATGAAATGGGGGGTTGACACCTGCCTAGAAGATCCTCCCTACTCTCAGGTGTCTGAGTCTGTGAAGTGGCTGCAGCCAGGGAAGCAGGGCTGCACTTCCCATTTCCTGGGGACCAACCAAGCTGGATCCAGGGCGAGGTGGCTTTGTGGCTTCAATCTGCTGATTAAGGTGGCTGAGTGCACATCTGAGAACCGGAGAGCCCCAGACCTGGCAGGTGCCTGCTCCGCACCTGGCTGGGGCATCTGCCCGGGTTCCCTCTGCTACCAGTGCTCCCTCCACTGCCAGGTGAGAAGCAGGGGCTCACTCAGGGGCCTCACTCAGGCTTCTCAAACGTCCCTGGGGTCTGGGAACAATTTCCTCACAATGGCGTTTCCCCAGGGACTTTAGGGGGAGCTAAGGAGAATCCCTCAGCAACCCAGCTCCCTCATTGTCCCTCTCTGCCAATCAGAAGAAGGGGTCTAGGGACGGAGGGGGGGGAGGGGGTTAGCAGGGGAGGGGGCCTGAACAAAGCGGGGTCTGTTCTGAAGCCCTCTCCCGTGTAACTTAAGTTGGTTAGGAAAACCCAACACTGGGAGGACTTCCGATCTCCAAACCAGAGGGCAGGTGATCTGTAGAACAGGACCCAAAGGCACCCAGACTCTCTGCATTTGGGAAACTGTAGCAGTCCCAGTGCCCCTCTGCTGTCTGCGCTGACCGTCCGCGGGGACGAGGTGGGGATCAGCCCCTGCCACGCTGGCTTGCCCCTCACACTTGCCCCCTCCCTCCAGCGCCCTCCACAGACAGTGACCCAGGGTCTGTCCCTCAGGTCTGGGAATGTCTGACCTGGAGGTCGTTCCTCCAGAAATTAAAGGCTTAATGTACCAACCTTTGAATGTAAAAACTCAGCCTAACCCCCCCCCCCAATTTTTTTTTAAAAGCTCTGCCTATGAAATAGAAAAATGCCCCCCACCCCGCGAGTTGCCCCTTCTTGCAGGAAGCCGGCGCTTCGGGAGCCCATCCCGCGCCCCGGCTGGAGGCCCAAGCTGGCGGAGCGGAGCAGAGCGCACGGAGGCCGCAGCCAGACCTGGGCCGCGCGGACTCACAGACAGCACCCCCCGCCCCGCCCCGCTGTCCCTGTGTCCTCGGGCTCCCAGCGCTGTCCCCCGGCGGGGCTCGGCGTAGCGGGGGCGCGGCCGCGGCGAGGCGGGGAGGGTACCTTCTGAATGCGCCCATCGATGTCCAGGTAGATGGCCTTGGGCCGGTAGCTGGAAGAGCCGGATCCCATCTTGCGCCCAGAGGCTGCACTTGGACTTTTTACTGTACTTTCCGAGGCCAGCCGCCGGGAGGGCGGGGAGCGGGAGGGGGCGGCGGGGGCGCGCAGCCAACCAGAGCCGCTGTGCCGCAGGGTCTCCGCGCCGCCTCCGCCGCCTCCGCCTTCTCCTCCTCCTTTCTGGAGCTCCGGCTCCGCTAGCGCTCGGCCGCTCCGGGCTCGAGCGCTCCTCCTCCCAGCCGCTCTCCTCCCCTCTGCCTCCCTCCCTCCCTCTCAATCTCTCCTCTCTCCTCCCTCACCCGCCTCTTCCCACTTTAAGGCACACCCCCTTCTTCTTCCTTTTGACTCCAGCCACCTTGGGGCCAGGGCCAGGTCGGCAGCCTGTCTCCAGATGTCCCCTGGACAGATATCCATAGGACCACCTTTGCCGCCCACGTGGTCAGCCAGCCATCAGCAGACTGGGCTGACAATGGCCCGAGCGGTTGCTATGGTTGTTTGTTACCCAGACCCAAGCCCACTTAGCACCAGAAATGTTCAGGCTTCCTCTCCCCCATTTGAATAGAAAATGGGAAAATTTCCTTCTCATTCATCCACATTCTTTCCCTAAGTCTTGTCTTCTGTGCGTTCTAGGGGGTGTCAGCCTCTTCCAGCTGCACCCGAGCTGAAATGGCAATTTTATTTCCGTCCTTTTTTGTAGCCAGAGCGAGGATCACCCAGCCTCAGGCCGGATTCAGCAGCCCGGGTCTCCTGAATCCCCTTTATTGATTGCCACAGTGGGGCGGTGGGGCGGTGGGGGGGGGCACTTGGGGCAGCCTCTCGACCTGCAGATTACAGAAGGGGCTGTGTCTCTCCAGCTCTCCTGGGGCTATCCTGGTGGGAATGAGTGTGTGTGTGTGTGTGTGAGCACGCGTGTGTTCTTAGAGGGTGTTACTTTTGGAAGCAAGTGGCAAAACCAGTTTATTGTTTCGTTCGAATTGAATTCCAAACCACCACTTCCCATCTGTTGTTGAGTGTCTAGGTTTTGCTTGAGAGAGAGCCCAGTGCACCCAGCCTCCTCCCTCCCTTCCAGGCCTGCGGGAGCCAGGCTAACCAGCCCTGGCCAGCGGTCAGTTCCTCTGCCTTCTCTGGTCATCCCAGTCTCCACCTGGTGGACAGTCACTGGATTTACAGACTCCTCATGGCCATCTGGAGCATGGGCCAGGGCTGGGGCCCTGGGGAAAGTAAGAACTCCCCATTTGTCCTTGGGGCATCCATAGAGGTGACTCCTTAGGTGAAGTCTGTGGTCATTCTCTGCCTTTGGTTAGTCCAGCCCACATGTCACTTCATGTCCCCCTGCCTGCTTTCACACTTTGCCCACACTACCAGCATAGTGAGGGCCCATGCCAGAGTGTGAGATTGGCTTCGCCACTGACTGGGACTGGGAAGGGGGCCTGGAGGCTATTGAGGTGGGTCACAGTGGGCCACCTGATTCACCATGTGATAACATGTCCCCAGAAAAGTGAAGTGAGCACTGTAATTAATAGTTCAATCTGTTGTCAATGTTTTGGCACTACTTGGGCTAATCTGGGGGTGGGGGGGAGGGGAGGCTCTGTAGGGGGAGGCCTGTGTGGGAGTCTCACCAGCAGATGCTCCAGACCTTACTGTAGCCTGGCCTGGTCTCCTCTAATCCCTTTGTTGGCAGAATTCCTTTATACATTAGGTCCCTGGTCTTAGAGATTTGAAGAATGAACTGAGGACACACAGATCAGTGAGAAGATCGGCTTTATTAGACAGAAAGGAATGAAAGGGACCAGAGCCTCTGCCAGAGGAGGGGAGACCCAAGTGGGAAGTCCCTGGGTGGCTCTTTTTGTCTAGGGGTTATATATACTGTTTTGTCAATAGGCAGATCTCGAGAATTACATTTGGCCAGCACGTGGCAGACTTCAATATTGATTAGCAAATGAATGAGTGTGTTAATAAGAGAATGTAGTCCTTCCAGCTCCAGGTAAAAGGAGCAGGAAGTCTACTCCTGAAGAGGCCCAGTTTACCTGAAATACTAGAAAAACTGCTTTCTCCTCTCTTGCTTTATTCAGAGAGTGAAGTTTGGAGAGGAAAAGTATATTTGCTTAGACCTAGAAAACAGGTCTTTTCCAGCCCTGAATGGGGGAACCCTGTGTCAACTTCCTTCTGGAGTCCTGGAGAGACCTAGGGCCTAAACCCAGAGTGTGGTTTCCCAGCAGATTGAAGCATGTGGCTCTGTGACTCTGTGTGTGTCCAGCAGAGCTGGCTGGCTGAGTGTGTTTTTACAATAATAACCACTCCTGTAATTATTCTCCTTGGTGTCTCTGTTCCCAGGAGGTAGACTGTGCCCCAGAGAGGAGCACTGCTTTCACCGGATCTCCTGGGGGAGAAGTGGTCTTCCACTCAACAGGACTTTCATCCTAGTTTGCTGGGAGCTGCTCTGTGCACTGACATAGTAGCAAACAAAATAACTAAAACACCCCAGCCTGGGGGATCTGGTGTTTCAGTGGGGGAGGCAGACAAGATGGGATGAGAGAATAGAACAGGTAGTGTGTTGGATGATAACTAGTGCAAGGAAAAAACCATTCTGGGAAGGAGATACGGAATGCATGGGGGAGGGGGTCTTAGAATTTTAGAGAGTGGCTGGGCAAAAGGAAGACCTGGTGGAAGTTAGGATGGAGGAGCCGGGGCATGTCCAAGGGAAGACCTGGTGGAAGTTAGGATGGAGGAGCTGGTGTACATTCAAGGGAAGACCTGGTGGAAGTTAAGATGGAGGAGCTGGTGTACGTCCAAGGGAAGGCCTGGTGGAAGTTAGGACCATGGTGGGGTGTTGGGGATCTTTGGAGAAACAGACCAAAAGTGAGAAATTGGCTCATAGTGATGGAGGTGAAGTCCCACCATGCACCATCCACTGGCTGGAGGCTCCAGAAAGCCAGTGGTATAGTTCCAGCCCAAGGCTGAATGCTTGAGGCCCAGGGGAGCTGATGGTGTAAATCCCAGTCCAGGGGCAGAAGAAGATGGACGTCCCAGCTCACGAAGAGACAGAGCAACTCCTGCCCCCACCTGTGGTTCTGTTAGGCCCTCCATGGGTGGGCTGAGGCCACCAGTCAAACACTGACCTCTTACAAAACACCCTCACCCAGAAACCATATTTCACCAGCTCTCGGGCAGCCTGGGCCCAGCTAAGTGGACACAGGTGGACCTAATTTCACCATGCTGAGGAGGGGCTGATCCCACACCCAGGTTGGGGTCCTTGGGGTCTTTGTTCCTAGTTGTGTCTGAGGGTGATGCTGTCCCTACGGTCCCCTCCTCCCCTCTGCCATGATATCACTCTGCCTACAGCCTTATTGCTTGGTCCTAGACAGCCTCAGTGCAGAAGGTTCTGAAAGCCGTGACCCCTTCCTGCCCACCACGTCAGCCCAGGGCTCTCCTAGCGTCCTAACCCTGCATTCCTGCTCCAGCCCCACACGACTGCAGTTTCTTCCGGTACCTTCCAAGGGACACACGGGCTCATTCCTGTATGCAGAGCTCACTCTTTAATTCCCAAAAATCATACCAAAGAGAAATTTCAACTTAAGGCATCAAAGCCAAATTGAAAATCGGGAAGAGCTGAGCCCTCAGCCAAGGATGGAGACTGGCATGAGGAGTTGGCTGCTGGGTCCCTAGCAAGAGATGGTGAGGTGACGCCACCCAGAGGGGGAAGCCAGGCCTGGCTGCCCAACAGAAGGGCTGGGAAGCAAGGGACAAGTCTAGAGCAGGGGCGTCTAACCTTGTTTTTTCTCTGCCCACTTTGGAAGAATAAGAGGTGTCTTGGGCCACACGCGAAATACACAGACACTAACAAAAGCTGATGAGCAAAAAAAAAGTTCCGTGCCTATGTTTTGTGATACTCTGCACCACAGATAAGCAATAAATAAATAAATAAATAAATAAATAAATAAATAAAAAGTCCTTACAGAATCAGCATGCGGCCTGTGACTGCAGCAGGGTGAGCGCCTCTGGTCTAGAGGGTGTGCCTATGCTGTGTGGCCAGGCCAGGCAGCGTGTGCCCCTCACAGCAAACAGCTCCCAGCATCTGCTCCCAGCAGCTGGCCTGGCCTGAGGACAGGTCAGAACCAGGGGCTGGTGGCGGCTACTGAGCTGTGCCCAGGGGATACCTCCCAGGCTGTTCTCAGATCTAAGGGGTGTTTCTCCTTACTATTCTGAAAAGGTTCTGATTACTGCCTTCCCTCACCCTTCTTGTTGCACTAGGGACAAAATCAGGGCATGAAATAAACCAGACGTGGTCGCCTGCTTGCAGGAGACAAGGCATTGGGGCAGGGGCTTGTTGAAGGGAACTGAGGCCCCCTGGACTCTGGAAATGTTACAGGACAGGATTGAAATGAGTGAGCGTGTCAGAAGCAGGACGTTTTACCTTCTAACAGGTTTACTGTTGCACTGAAATATGATTGTTTTGTATGTCTGTGATAAACTTGAACACTAGCTCTCAGGGAAGACCACTGGGCAGGAGCGGGCCAGGAACAGGGAGGGGTGTGCACTGTGTGGTCTATCCACCCTGAGCTCCAGTCGGAGGGAAGTGCACTGAGTCGGTGTAGCAGTATTTGATTTATACCTGTCTCTACCTGTCTCTTTTTATAGCTTTGGTAATTACGAATTATTACCAGTTATAAATATTTCAAACAGTGTAGCAGAAAAGGCAAAGTTCGCTCCAGGTTGGAAAACTGAGGGTCAGCCCTTCTTGTCCCTATGGGGAATCTCCGAGGTCCTGCCCTCTTAGCTCAGCCAGGTCCTGGTGTGGAGCGGGGCCCATGTCCTGTGCTCTGGATTTTTCCCACTATGTTGCTGTCATGAATAATGTAAACAATACCTCCAGGCCTGTCCTATGTGGTTGGCTATTATCCTTTACAATTGATTCTTGAAAATAAGATTTAGAAAATACAAGTGTAATTTTTAAGCATTTGTGTGGTGGGTAAAAGCACATTTAAGTTTTTTATTTTGCCAATTTGCTCTCCAAAATAGTTATACTAATTTATTACCTTACTTATTTACTCCCACCTTTGTAAAATGAGAGGCCCCTTTCTCCACACTTTTGGCAAAATAAGATGGGTTTGATCCTGTTTATTTTTTCCAATCCAGTGGGGGAAAAATCATTTGATTTTCATTTCTGTTTATAAGTGAGATGAAGCATGGCTGATGGTGTCTAGCTGCGTGTCTCTCCTGTAAATTCATACTCTTTACCCTTTATTCTATTTTAAATCTTTTTATTATTGGTTTTTATCAACTCCTTACATGTGAAGGATAGTGACCCTCTGGCTATTATGTACTTCACAAATATTTCCTCCACGACGGTGGATCATCTTTTATTCATGTTTTCTTGAAGTGGCTTCACACTTTTAAGTTATCACAACAGTTCCACTTTTCCTATGGGTATTAAGGAGTTTCTCATTAGCTCAGAAGGGAGGTATTATTTATATTAGAAAGTTTAAGAAGAAAAAAATAACAAGGAAGTGATCTAGATTTCCCAAGATTGAGCCTAGCTCAGGAAACCGGTCTATTTGCAGAAGGGACCAGCAAGGACGGTGACGGCGCTGCGCTGCCGCTGCCGTGTAGAGGCCCAGACGTGGCACAGCAGGAATGTGTGATGTGTGGCTTCCCCCCCTCCCTCCCCCGTCCACTTGCATCTTGCCCTCTGGCACTTCTTGATGGTGTCAAGCTTTGTAAAAGCCAGCAGAGAGTGGGACAGACTGGGGCCGCGGAGCAGATACAAAGTTCATGTTGAGAGTAGTGGGATTCTAGGTGCTTCCTGAATTTTTAAAATTTTTGTCTAATGCTTTAACGTTAACTTTGCCATAAAACCAGGAAGAAAGGAGGTGTCAAAGTGACAGAGTTAGCTTGGACAGAGTGGACTTGCTTCCACCCTCTCAGCAGTGCGTGGAGAAGGGAGGCAGAGCCGTGAGGATGCAGTGTGGCCTGGTGGCCTTTCAGGGTCTAGACAAACCTGTGACGTGGGGCTGAGACATGTTGTGAAGTGTCCCTCATTGTCACCCTTGCTCCCCTGCGGTGCACACCTCTTGCCCCGTCTCCTTGCCCTTCCTTGTGCTCTTCTCGGGGTCCTCCTCCCATGTTGACCTCTCCAGGGACTTCCTGAGACCTCTGCGTGGCTTTCCTGGCCTGTGAGGTCTGGTTCTCCAGCCTCTGGCCTCACCCCCTGGCCCTGGGCTCTGGACGCTCTCCCATCATATCCTTGAGAGGGTTTACAGGTTGTTTCTTCTAAGAGGAATGTCCCTTCCTCTCTCCTCCCCTTGGTCACTTTATTCTTTAAGATCTGTGCCCCCCTCAACTCCTTATGCTACTTGTGAAGAAATGGCCCCACAGATCATTCATTAAGGAAATTCCCTGCGGGCCCCCCATAAGCAAGGGCATGTAAATCGTTCTGTGTCTAGCACCTGAAGCTAAAGCCTGTCACTCCACACTGAACAGAGAGATAAGGCAGGATCCAACACTCTTCCCCTACCTTGGACATCGCAGGCAGTGATGCTTCCTTCTCCCCCTTGTCTAGCATTCCCCTTGTTTTATGTAAAATGTACATTTTCTGGGCCTCACAATGCCACAATTTGCCCTATCAGCTGTCCATTTTTCCTTTTCTCTGTTGCTGTTAAATCCAGAAGGTTCTAACCTCCCCTTCAGAAAAAAGGCCACTGTTTGTGTGCAGTGTGTATTTTTCCTGGCGTGTCCTTAACTTTGGCTTAATAAACTTCCATTGATTGAGACTCTGTTTTCACCTCAGTCACTCACTTGGGTGGACAGTGGCCCCCAGCCCACACAGTGGGAGTGTGACAGACCAGAGCTGCCGTGTTGCTGTCCTGGTTAGGAGGCACAGCACCGCTGAGGCATGGCCTGAGCCCTGCAGCCTGTGAGTACAGGGGCACAGAGGTCCCTTCAACACGCCTGGAGCTGAGTGCACATCACACATTCCCACTGGTGAGTGACTCTGGGCTTTAGGAGCCAGGCTTCCCCTGCCTCTGTTGAGTGTTCGACTTGATCTCCACCTGTGACGACATTGATCCAAGAAGCCAAACTGTGTGGGCTTCACGGTGTTGAGGCTGCCGTCTGTGGGGCATAAGCAACAAACTGATGCTGTCACCTCCTCCAGAACTAGGACACAGAACCCTAAATATTCTGATATTCTGTGTCTGGTTGTTCCCTGACTGTGTAGACCCTGTTATTCCAACCTAATGGCAGGTTTCTTAGAGGCGAGGGCTGTGTCCTGTTTATTTTGGGGTGACTCCTAAAGTGCTTTGGGATACTTCAAAAATACGGAATTCTAGTTTTAGAAGCCAGAGCTTTTACATTTGTTTTAGTGACAGAAACTCTGGCTACACCTCTTGTCAATTTCCAATTAATTTCTTAAGTACCACCTGCTGTGAGCGGTGACCGGGCAGCACCGTGTGGTGTGGGAGGTGTTGGAGTCATTCTCCCTCCTGTGTCCCAGACCCCTGGGGCTTATCTGTGCACATCTGAGAGGGCCCTCTCACCCCTCCTGCAGGCAGCACAGGGCCCCGCAGCTCATCTCTTCTAAGTAGGCCCATGTGTCCGAACACGTATGAAGACTGGAGTTTGCAAGTTGCAGAATGATACAGAAAAATGATATCTTAACAGTAGGAAGACCCTTCTCCTCCCTTTTTTCCTTCTTAGCAGTCAGCTCTTGCTGGTATTTGCTCATTTAAATATGGTATAACCTCCACAGCTGACCACCTCCATACACTGCCCACACCCTCAAGTTGACTTAATTCTCATAGACTGGATATGCACCCCATGTGCATGTCAGTACAGGAGGCCTAGTTCCTTGTGTTGGCCACCCTGTTTTGACCAGTTTGTTTCAGTCCCTAGGATGGTCAACTTCGAGAGGAGAGCTGTGTCTGACCAGAACGTCACAGAGGACGTGCATGAAGGAGTAGGTCTGTCAGGACCCACCAGGCCTTCCAAACTCAGGGCCCTGCTGGATTTCAGAAAACAGCAAAAACACCACTGGAGCTCAGATCAGGGTGAGGTGTGGGCTCAGAGGTAGAACAAGACTTGGGGTGCAGATACATGCAGCTGGGCCTGGCCCTGAGGCGCTGACAGGCAGAAGAGAAGGAAGGTAAATGAATAAGTCCTCCCTCCCCACCTCACACACACTCACAATGTGATAAATCCTATCTCTAGCGGAGGTTTGGGAAAAGCTCTATCAGTAAGCAAGACAGGCAGACTTCTACCAACCTGGGCTTATATTCTGGTGGAGAGACAGGCAAAAAAAACACCTATCTGAGGCTTATATTTTGGTGAGGAGGTAAGTAAGAAAAAAAGATAAATGTCTAATATCATGCCAGGGCAGAAATAAGAGCTTTCAAAGGAAAAACCAAGCAGAGAGCTGGGAAAGAGAATCCCTGAGGCTGTTATTTTAGATATCACGGTGGGGAAGGTAACAGGCAGAGGCAACATTTGAGCAGAGAGGGGAAGTAAGTAAAAGAGGAGACTCTGAAAGGAGAGCCCTCCAGGTGGAGGGTGCTGCTGGGGAGATGGTAGAAAGGAGGCAGGAGCAGCTGGGGACCAGAGCGGGTGTGGGTTGGATTTAGGGTTAGGAGAGACCTCCAAGAGGAGGGTGCTGTTGGGGAGATAGTGGAGAAGAGTGGGAGTGGCTGGGGTTTTGGGAAGGCTGGTTTTCAGGATTACAGTTCTACTAGTAATCACTAGCTGTGACTCTCAGACAGGAACCTGGGAGGGAGCAAGGCTGACTCAGTCCCATGTGGTAGCACCTGGGCAGGGAGGCTCAGGTGATGGCCAGGCCAGTGGGTCCTGAGGTCTGCTCTGCTGGGGTCTGAATGCGGCTCTTACATGCCAGCCACACTGGGTAAATTGCATAACCTTCCTTAGCCTCAGTTTTCTCCTCTGTTAAATGGGGCAATAGAGCCCTGGCAAGGATTAACTAGTAGACAGCATGTAGAGCTTCTAGCCCCCACCCAGAACACTTTGCTCCCACCTGTGCTCTTCCTCCCCTTGCCCTTGCCCTCTCTCCTGCTTTCTAATACATGAACAGAATTTGAAGCCCTGGGAGGTTTGCTTCCGTGTAACAAGCACCAGATGACTGTTGCCATGGCAGTGGCAATTTCTTCCCCCTCAGGAGCGTAGGTTTACAAATTGCCAGAGAGGCCCCTTAGAGCAGGTTGAGCACTCTACAGAAAATTTCTGCTTCCACCCCAGATGAAGCAGCAGGAGTTTCCCCTAGACAGGTCCCAGTCACCATGTCCAGCTATTGGGAGGGGAGAGGGCTTCAAGGAGAATCATTGCTGCCTTCAGGAGAAAAAGGGTCCCACTGAGTCAGCAGCCTGGCGTGCCCATGACTGTCTTCCTGGTGACAATCCAGTCTTAGTTGACACTTATGCAAGGGTAGCTCTGTAACTGTGGCTCTGAAGCACATCAGGTGTCGTCATCATTGTTGTTTTAACGTAAATTTCCTTTCCTCAGCGCCCCCCCCCCCCTTTAAGTCCTGTGGCAGGAGCAGGTGACTAACTTCCCAGCAGAACTTCAAAGAGTCATTTCAGGCAAGCTGGTCGTTGGTCATGACAGCAGTTAGCAAGGCACCAAGCGCACTGGGGAGGCTGGTGCTTGGGAAGCAGTTATCAACAGACCTGAGCTTCTCCTCTAGGAGTTTCCAGTGCGAATCTCAGCCACTCTCTGATGATGCAGGGCAAAGTTCTCTGGTGCTTTCTCATACCAAGGACCCACAAAACATGTCTTACTTCCACACAGGGTGTGTTAGAAAGTTTTCAGCTGCTAAGAGAAATTTTGAGTCACATTAACCTAAGTGAAGGCAGTGTTTTGGCTCATAACTACCGGTAAAAAGTCTGGGGCTGATCTGGCTTTAGAGACAAGAAGAGCCAGGACTCAGTCTCGGTCCCTCTCCCTCTCCCCCCTTTTCCCTCTTCTCTCCCCTCCTCCCTCTCCCCCTCCTCCTTCTTTCCTCTCCCTCTTATGTCCCCCATCCCACCCTTCATCCCTCCTCCCCTCCCCCCCACCCCACAGTGGGCTTCCCCATGTGGCCAGTGTCATAGCTGCCTGCCCAGAGCTCACATTCTACCAACCTGGTAGCCCTGAGAGAAGGAATAATTTCCTGCAAACTTGATGAGAACATTCTAGGGAGAACCTGAGGGGTGGCCCTGGGTCCCACGAGAGTCATTTCTGCACCGGCCTCCCCAGTGTCTGGCGGCCGACACTTCTAGTCTTGGCACCTTGCTAACTTCTGTCATGGCCAACAACCTGCTTGCCTGAAACGATGCTTTGAGGTTATGCTGGGAAGTTAGTCACCTACTCCTGCCACAGGACTTAAATGGGGGCATGCAGGACAGTAAATTTATGTTAAAACAACAATGACAATGACACCGGACCTGTTTCAGAGCCACAGTTACAGAACCAGTGGGAACTGTGTGCTCTGGCCAATGTGCTTGGGTCACCACCTAACTAGTAATGTCCATGAGTTACAGGTTTAATAAGCTAATTATAATTGTTAAATAAAATTGTGTTTTAGAACCATTCTAGATCGACAGAAAAATCATTCAGACAGCACACAGAGTCCCCATGGCTGCACAGCAGCCTCCGTCACCTTCTCACTGTGGAAGGGCATTTCTGTTAAAATTTACAAGCTAATATCAGGACGTTGTCAGTAACTGAAGTCCAGCTTTTAAAAGATTTCCTTAGGTCTTTCTAATGTTGTTTTCTGTCTCGGGATCCCACATGGTCATCCTGGCTCCCCAGACTCCTCTGGCTGTGACAGCCGCTTAGAATCTCCTTGGTTTTGGTCAAGTCCTGGGCAGCTATCCTGTGAGATGTCCCTCAACTGGGCTTCGTCTGATGTTTTCCTCATGATTAGACTGGGGGGATGGGTTTTACAGAGATTAATGCCATTGTAGTCATGGGGTATAAAGGCGCATGTTAATGATGGGACAGTTGTCACCGTTGGTGTTGGCTTTGGCCACCTGGGTAAAGTTGTGTTCGCCAGCTTTCTCCTCTGGAAGATTTTTCTTCTCTTCCTTTTTCCATGTTGTTCTCCTTTTTGTTTGTTTGTTTTGTTTTGAGACAGGGTCTTGGTCCTTTCAGTGCCTCTCTGGTTGGTCCGGTCGCCCTCCAGGTCCTGGAAGAAGAGGAATTTTGACCTGAGCAGTGACTGTCTTGATGTGAGGCCGAAGGTTAAAATCCTGTTTCAGAGCCAAACATTGAAAGGAAGCCCTGTCCTGCTCTTCAACCAAAGTGACTGTCTCTGAAGAGTCCCCACGCCAGATGGGGGAGCTGGGCTGAGCCCATGGAGCCCACCTGTTGACGTCGATGGCATTTCTAAGGTATTAGATGTGGGTCTACTGCCCGAGGGTGGCACCAATACCCTCTCTGCTCACTTCGTCCTTGGGGACAGGGCTGTGTGTGTGAGCTTGGGGCAGGGCACCTGCCCGTGTAGGTTGTCCCAAGATATGAGCTATATCTGTGGCCAGGGGACGGTGGCTTGTGGGTTAGCAGAGCCGGCCTGAGTGTTCTGCTCAAAGACAGCCCGGAGCTGCATGACAGGGAAGAGGTGACATCCTCATGTGACCTTCTGCTATCTCTCTGTGGCATATGAACTACCCTTTGCAGCTTGCTGAGAGTGAAGAAAACCATCCTCTACAGTTCCTTACATTTCTCCACATGTAACCGTAACACTACCTCGCCTCGTGGTCACACGCTCCTTTCTCACCCAGGAGACGTCACTTCTGATTGGAATTCACAGGTGAGATGAGAGCCCAGAGCTGTGACAGTTCTGGGAAGGAGATACAGCCTTCAGAGGCAGCTTTAAAAAATACATAGTCCTTCAATATTTCAGAAATACTCAATTTTCTTATTTTGCAACTCAGATTGACTCTTTTAAGAGATGCTGTTATCTGGCTCCTGGGCTTGACGTGTGTGTGTGTGCGCGCTGTAACACCTTACTCATGAGCCCACTTAGCGCCCCTTTGGGGCTGAGCATGAATCCCTGTGGTGCAGTTGATGAATAATAATCCCACCCACAGAACACCCATGGACTCCATCTCTCTCACTCTTCAAAGTCTCATGATGGTGGCTTCAGAAAATACATAACCCTTCAGTATTTCAGAAAGATTCATTTTTCTTATTTTGCAACTCAGAATGATTCTTTTAAGAGATGCTATTATCAAGCCCATGAGGCTGATTATGAGCTTGGTAAAAGCCCTTCCAGCCCACGCCAGCAGTAACACCACAATTTGTCCTGCTTGACAGGCTGGTTGGATACACTGGCCTTCCACTGGCTTTCCAGATTTAAAACAGAGAAGACAACGATGCATGACATGGCACAAACCGGAGAAGATGAGCCTCTGGGGGAAATTGCACAAGGCTTCTTTAGCAAGGCTCCTTAGCTGAGTAGGGTGCTCTTACAGTGTAATTAATACATTACACAATACTGCATCGTTACAGTGTCAACATGGCAGGACAGGAGAATTCCCTTAAACTTCAGTGGAAAAGCTGGCCACATGGATGATTCATCACTCTGCAGAGCAAATATCCAGTTATCTGACTGAATTTAAACCTTTCCACTGACTGATTTGATGTTCTGCCGTCAGGGCTTTAATGAATCACTGTTAAATCTATCTAGCCTCCTAAGAGAAAGGAAAAAAAATTGTCTTAAATGAAATGAAAATCAGCAACTATACTGTAAGCTTCTATGCATTCTATTCTTTGCTTTAACCGAAGGTCGAATAAGAAAAACTGTTGTAATCAGTTAGGGCTCCTGCATTGATGTGGCCCTGCAGGGTGAGAAGATGGGCGGGGCAGACCTCAGTGAGAGCCCAGACTTGCCCGGTCTCAGCGTTCACGTCCTCACGTCACTCTGTGTGTTTCTCCATGTGGTCTCCGAGCGAAGCAGCCACGGAGGAGTTAGAAATGAGGCTCATTTTATAAAATGTGGGCGCCTGATGGAATGAATGGTGAGGGTCATGGGAGGAATAGGAGAGTCTGTCTTAAGGGGATAGGTGAGTGGATGGAGATAGATGGGTGATGGATGGATGGATAGATGGATGATGGGTAGGTGGACGGATGGAGAGACAGACGCATAAATGTTTAGATCTGCCCATACCTGACGGATGTGTGTATGCACATTCAAATGTATGGATGGATGATTAACAGAGATGCTTGTTTTGAGTCAGGTAAACGTCAGCACGTTCAGTTACAGAATCCCAGCGGGCAGTGGACACATATTTGTTGAGTACTTGCTTATGATAGGCCCTGTTCCAGGTGTTAGGAGCATGAGGCTCCTGTGGGCACAGGGCTCACCTCTAGGCTGAGGGATCATGACCATTGGTAAAAGACCAGGAAAGCCCCTGGGAAGGTGGGCTTTATCTGAGCCCTGAGCAGGCAGGCAGAGCATCCCGGCAGAGGAAGCAGTGACCGTGGGCGTGGCCTGGTGATGGGCCTGGACCTCAGAGGCCTGAGGGCTGCACACTGTGCACTGGTGAGCCCCTCCAGGTCCACTCTCCCCACTTTGCATGCCCTGGCCAGCCCATGTGGACACCCCAGCCCCCTGGTCTCTGGCCTCTGGTTGGATGGTGAGCCCCTCCAGGTCCACTCTCCCTGCCCTGGCTGGCCCATGTGAACACCCCAGGCCCCTGGTCTCTGCTCTCTGATTGGACTCAGCCAATGGAGCCCTGTGATAGCTCAAAGGGTGGAGGCAGAGGGTGGATCCCTGTCCTCTGGGAGGTAGCCCCTGGCTGACTCTCTCCTCTGACTGCAGTCGCCTGATTCACCCCCTTTGTTCAGGTCCTTGCAGTCACTGCCCCCAGGGTGGACACTGATGTCCTGTGACTAGCCCCAGTCACTGCCCCATCCTTTAGGTGTCCCCAAGAGCCCTCCACACACCTCCGTAATGGTCCTTCCTCAGTACCCCCAGGTGGCCCTAACTCTAGCTCTGTTTCTGGTGGGGCCCTGGCTGGTGGGTACAGGAGTGGCCAGCAAACAGCCTCACATGTGGGTCAGGCTTGGCTCAGTCACACACAGGAGGTGGCAGGACAACCTTCCACTGGGGGAGAGAGACCAGGGTGACACTGGCATGGAGCAGCTTCAGGAAGGGTGAGGCACAGAGAGAACCAGAGTTGCAATGGTGATAGCTGTGATTACAGAGAGACTGGGTACCCCAGCTTCTTCTACACATAGGAAGAGGGAACATTGGAGTGACTGGACATGAAGTTAGGGGCCAGAGGCAGCTCCAAAGGACCCTGATCTCCCACAGTCAGGGGATGGCATCACCAAGACTGGCCCTGGGGGTGACTGTCAGCTCCTTCGAGTGGCCAGGGCTTAACCATGGTGATCGTGCCTCCAGGGAACATCTGGCAATGTCTGGGGCCATCTGGGGCTGCCCTCCACATCACACCCCAGCCACAATGACCACACAATCCCAGCTCTGCTTCCCAGGGAAACCGTAAAATGCTGGCAGCAGCAGAGACTCATGAGCAGGGAGATGTGTGCCAGACAGCACAGCACGTCCCAGCTGGTGAGGGGTCAGCTGGGGCCCAGACCCTGACGGTGGATTTTCATAGACAAGATCACATGAGGCATTGGAGGAAGTCAGCATGGCCCCTGGCACCTAACATGCAGCTACTGCCCGGAAAATGCCTTCTGGTTTCTCTCGATTAGTAAGGGACATCATGAGAAGTCCACATGATGTGCAAGCCTGGAGGCCGTGCAGGGGTCACTGAGCTGTTCAGCCATGGCCACCATGCAGGGGTCCACTGGGCTGCTCGGCCATGACCACTGTGCAGGAGTCCACTGAGCTGCTTGGCCATGGCCACCGTGCAGGGGTTCACTAAGCTACATGGCCACGGCTACCCAGTCCCTGGCCTGGGACAAGCTGACTGCTGGTGGCAGGCTAACTAAGTGGACCCCTCTCACTCTAGAGGAGCAAGCCCTCCCTCCCCAGGCCTGAGTAGTCTGGAAGGTGCTTAGTGAAGACTTCACGGAACTTGCCCCCAGCCCATTCTGGTGATTGAAGGAAAGGGTGGACCTGGTTAGCCCAGAGTCTGCATTGCATGCACTCTGGCACCAGCTGGATATAGGGGCTTGAGGTGCCACTGTCTGATGGCCTGGTTAGCCCAGAGTCTGCATACATACTGGCACCAGCTGGATCTAGGGGCCTGAGGTGCCACTGTCTGATGGCTCTTGGGACAGTGAAGGGAAATCTCCCCTGTGGGCAGAACACCATGACCTACATATGACTGTCTACTTCCTAAGCAGTCAGAGCTCACTGAAGGCAAGAATCAGTGTTCATAGACAACGATGAATGGTGACAGGATGGCCAGCATTGGAAAGGACACGGATGATGGGTGGAGAGGTGGCATATTAGGGCCCTCGGCAGGGACAGAATCGACAGGAGCACCCCCTCCCCCACCATCTCTCTCTCTGGAGATGGTCATAAAAAATTCCTGAAAATCCTAAAGAAGGCAATAAAGGAGAGAAAATGGTAAAGAAAATGTTGAGAAAATGGAAAACAAACTGAGATGGCAGACACAGGCCCAACCTTATTAGAGATATAAACCGAAATGCCAGATGCAGGCCCAAACTAATCAGGCATATAAAGGGAGATTGCAGATGCAGGACCAAACATATTGGATATATAAACCGAGATGGCAGACACAGGCCCCAACATATTGGACATATAAAATGAGATGGCAGACACAGGCCCTAACATATTGGACATATAAAGCGAGATGGCAGAGGAGGTCTCGAACATATTGGACATAAAAACCGAGATGGCAGTCACAGGGCCAACATATTGGACTAAATAACCAATATGGCAGACGCATGTCCCAACATACTGGACTTACAAACCAAGATGACAGATGCAACCCCCAACATATTGCACATATAAACCGAGATGGCAGATGCAGGCCTCAACATATTGGACATATAAACCGAGATGGCAGACGCAGGCCCCAACATATTGGACATATAAACCGAGATGGCAGTCTCAGGACCAACATATTGGACTAAATAACCAATATGGCAGATGCAGGTCCCAACATACTGGACTTACAAACCAAGATAACAGATGCAACCCCTAACATATTGCACATATAAACCGAGATGGCAGACACAGGCCTCAACATATTGGACATATAAACCGAGATGGCAGATGCAGGCCCCAACATATTGAACATATAAACCAAGATGGCAGACATAGGCCCCAACATATTGGGCATATAAAGGGAGATAGCAGATGGAGGCCCCAACATATTGGACATATAAAGGGATATGGCAGACACAGGCCTCAACATACTGGACATATAAACTTAGATGGCAGACAGAGTTCCCAACATATTGAACATATAAACCAAGATGGCAGACACAGGCCCAAATATATTAGAGATATAAGCTGAGATTCCAGATGCAGGCCCAACCTTATTAGAGATATAAACTGAAATGCCAGATGCAGGCTGAAACTAATCAGACATATAAAGGGAGATTGCAGATGCAGGCTCAAACATATTGGATATATAAACTGAGATGGCAGACGCAGCCCCCAACATATTGGACATATAATCTGAGATGGCAGATGCAGGCCCCAACATATTGAACTTATAAACTAATATGGCAGATGCAGGTCCCAACATATTGGACATATAAACAAAGATGGCAGACGGAGGACCCAACATATTTGACATATGAACTGAGATGGCAGACACAGGTCCAAATATATTAGAGCGATAAACCAAGATGTTAGACGCAGGATGAAACATATTAGATATATAAACAGAGATGGCAGAAGCAGGCCCAAACATATTGGATTTCTTAACCAATATGACAGATAAAGGCCACAATATGTTGGATATATAAAGCAATATGGCGGATTAGGCCCCAAAATATTGGACTTGTAAACTAATAAGTCAGACGCAGGCCCCAACATACTGGACTAATAAACCAATATGGCAGACACAGGGCCCAACATATTGGAATATAAACCAATATGACAGATGCAGGCCCCCAAATAATGGACTTTTAAACAAATAAAGCAGACGCTGGCCCGAAAATATTGGACTTATAAATGAATATGGCAGATATAAAGCCCAACATATTGGACTCATAAACCAATATGACAGGCACAGACCCCAACATATTAGACTTATAAACAAATATGGCAGATGCAGGCCCCAACATATTGGACTTATAAAACAATATGGTAGATACAGGGCCCAACATATTGGACTTATAAACCAATATGACAGACGCAGGCCCCAAGATATTGGACTTGTAAATCAATATGGCAGACGTAGGCCCCAACATACTGGACTTATAAATCAATATGTCAGACGCAGACCCCAACATATTGGACTTTTTAACCAATATGACAGACACGGGCCCTAACATATTGGATTTATAAACCAATATGGCAGACTCAGACCCCAATATATTGGACTTCTAAACCAATAAGTCAGACACAGGGCCCAACATATTGGAATATAAACCAAAATGACACATGCAAGCCCCCACATATTGGACTTATAAACTAATATGGCAGATGTAGGCACTAACATACTGGACTTATAAAACAATATGGAAGATGCAGGCCCCAAGAAATTGGACTTATAAACCAATGTGACAGATGCAGGCCCCAACATACTGGACTTATAAACCCATATGGCAGACACACGCCCCAACATATTGGACATATAAAC
>CAUYQV010087982.1:0-39832 GCA_963574575.1 Galagoides demidoff
GCACTCATGGTAGCATTATCAGCACTATTTACTAATAGCTGAAAGGTGAAAACAACCCAAATGTCCATCATCAGATGAATCAATAAACAAATTGTGGGATATATATACAATGGAATATTCAGCCATAAAAAGAAGTGAAGCAATGATCCATGTTACAACATAGATAAACTTGGAAAACATTATGCTAAGTCAAGAGTCATATACTGTATGATTTCTTTCTTTTTTTCCTTCCTTCCTTTCTTTCTTTCTTTCTTTCTTTCTTTCTTTCTTTCTTTCTTTCTTTCTTTCTTTCTTTCTTTCTTTCTTTCTTTCTTTCTTTCTTTCTTTCTCTTTCTCTCTTTCTTTCTCTCTCCTCCCTCCCTCCCGTCCTTTCTCCCTCCCTCCTTCCTTCTTCCCTCCCTCCCTCCCTTCCTTCCCTCTCTCTTTCTTTTTTCTTACTTCATGTTAATGTGAGCGTACAATCAACCAGATCACAATATTTGCATTTCTTACACAAAGTCCCTCTTGTGGACGTGTCCTGCACCCAAAAGGTGTCTGATACACCCCACATTGTGCCCTTAACTGGAAGCACCCCCAACCCCCCTGCATCCTCTCTTCCTTATACCCCTTGCCCCCAGCTTGAATTGAATTCAGTTTTTCTCTTATGTTGGCATGAATTAGTTCATCTGCCGGCTTCCTATCAGTATTGAGTACACTGAATTCTTCATTTTCCATTCTTGTGATACTTGACTGAGAAGACTATGGTTTCAACTCCATCCAGGTTAATACAAAAGATGTAAACTTGATGTCTTTGCCGTTTAATAAATAAAACAGATATATAAAATAAAAAAAGACACAACACTTACCCAAAAAGTCAGCAGGTGGGATCCCTTTTTAGAAATAAGCATTTTTAGAAACACACATGGTGGATGCTGTGATGATGTATAACAGGATACGTGGAGATTCTAACATACACTCATCTTGCTCTTAGGAAGAAATAACATTTAGCATTGACCTGTGAGCAAAGAGAGAGAAGAGAAAAAGCCTGGATAAAGTAGAAATACACAAAGGAATTGGCACATTAATGGAATGCCTCCAACTTGCTTTTTGTTTTGAGACAGAGTCTCACTGTGTCACCCTCTGTAGAGTGCTGTGCCGTCACAGCTCACAGCAACCTCAAACTCTTGGGCTTAAGCAATTCTCTTGCCTCAGCCTCCCAACTAGCTGGGACTACAAGTGTCTGCCACAACGCCTGGCTAGTTTTTGTTGCACTTGTCATTGTTGTTTAGCTGGCCCAGGCTGAGTTCAAACCCGCCAGCTTTGGTGCATGTGACCAGCTCCATAACCACTGTGCTATGGGCACTGAGCCTCTAATTAGCTTTTTATTTGTGTCTTTCTGAGACAGAAAAATATTTATTGAACATCTTCTAAGCTAACGCTGCTTATAGGTATCCATGGCAACATGATAACAATTTCATTTATTAACAAGTCAACTCTGGTCAGACTAAAGATTTCAATATGAAATGTAAAAAAATTCAAATTTATTATTGTTTCGAAAGACAGAGCCTTACTCTGTGGCCCAGGCTGGAGTGCAGTGACCCAAACTGAGCTTATTGTGGCCTGGACTCAGGAAATCCTCCTGACTCAGTGTGTCCACAATAGCTGGGCATACAGGTGTACACCACTGTGTGCAGCTCATTAAATAAAATTCTATTTTTTTCTATATCGCCTGCGTTGATTTCCCAAAGGGCTGAGATTATAGACGTGAGCCACCAGGCCTGGCATAAAATTCAAAATTTTAGAAGAAAGTGGAACAAGAAGGATTTCTTTTTAAATTATTATTATTATTATTATTATGATTATGCAGTTTTTTGGCTGGGGCCGGCACCCTACTCCTTGAGCCACAGGCACCACCCCTAAATTATAATTTTTAATTTTTTTTTTTTTTTTGCAGTTTTTGGCAGGGGCTGGGTTTGAACCTGCCACCTCTGGTATATGGGGCTAGCGCCCTGCTCCTTTGAGCCACAGGCACTGCCCCTATTTTTAAATTTTTTTAAACTAACTGCTCATGGAGTACAGAGTAATGTCCCACTATATGGGTATAATGTATAGTGATCAGATCAGGCTAATTGGCATGTCCGTCATCTCAAACAGTTATCATTTATCTGCTTGGGGAATATTTAGTAACCCTCCTTCCACATTTTTGAAACCATGTAATGTGTTATTGTTACCTAGTGTCATGTCACAGTGCCCATGAACTTTTTCCTCCCACCTGGCTTCAACTTCCTGTAATAAACCTCCCTTTCTCTTCTCCAGCTGGGGCAGTTTGGAAGGTGCATTACGTCACACCGATATTTCAGCCACCAGGCGCCGGCGCTTGCTACGAGACCCTATTCTGTGGGTGTTCAGGAGACGAGGTCACCATCCACGACCCCCCTCTGCTGTTCGATCTGTCCAGGGACCCGTCCGAGTCCACACCCCTGACCCCTGACACAGAGCCCCTGTATGATTTAGTGATTAAAACAGTAGCTGCTGCCGTCAGAGAGCACGAGGCCGGTATCATTCCCGTCCAGCAGCAGCTGTCACATTTCAACAAGGACCAGCTATGGCTGTGGCCGTGCTGTGGGGTGTTCCCGTTTTGTCTGTGTGACAAGGAGGAGCAGAAAGCCCCCATCCCTCCGTAATAAGGAAAAGAAAAAATTAAAACCGAAGGCCACCCACTCTGGCACTTTCAAATTTGCAAGGTGTGTGTTTGAGTCATAATAAATTCCACTGTTCTTCCAGATAATTAAATATCCGTTGGTCGGGCCACTTCTTGGCAACTGCTTCTTGCATTCTTGTGGATAAATGTTTATCTAAATTCCTTTACCTTTCTTTTTTGTTTTCCTCTTCTATTTTTTTTCGAGACAGACTCTTTTGCCCTCAGTAGAGCGCTATGGCGTCACAGCTCACAGCAACCTCAAACTCTTGTGCTCAAGCGATCCCTGCCTCAGCCTCCCGGGTAGCTGGGACCACAGGTGCCCACTGCAACGCTCAGTTATTTTTAGTAACTGTGTCTCGCTCTTGCTCAGTGTGGTCTCAGACTCTTGAGCTCAAGCAATCCACCTGCCTCAGCCTCCCAGAGTGCTAGGATTACAGGCGTGAGTCACCATACCCAGCCCTAATTTTCATTTTATAGACAACTCTTTCAGCACCCGTTAAGAAGCATGTATAGCTGTTGGTTTCATCTCCACTGTTACTTTCCCCAGAAATCTCTAAATATAGCATAAGGTCCTATGTGCACTAAACCCATTGATCAAAGAGTGAACTGATAGCTATTTAAATGGCAATGCATTTGAAGAATCTAGAATAAAGGTGGCCCCTGAAACAACCAGGAGGACTTGTGTTTGTCAACAATAAACAGAAGCTGAATCCAGGGGACAGAGTCAGCACTAGCATAGCAGGCGGTCTCCTGGAAGTCTGGAAGGCTCACCAGCAATACAGGGAGCATTGTCCAGAACAGCCAGATTCCAGAAAACAAGGGGAGAGTCAAAACTGGGAGGGTTTGGTAGACCAAGGCAAGAGGATGACTTGAGGCCAGCAGTTTGAGACCAGCCTGGGAAAGAGGATCTCATCTCTACAAAAAATCAAAACAAAACAAAGCACCCAGAATAATCAGCAGGGCTGATTCAATAGGTAATGGTAGAAGCATTATTTTGATTTGACTTTATGATTATGTATTCTTCTTTTATCAACAAAATAAGAATACTTGCACCCCAAATCAATCAGGCAAATATAACAATGTCACCTGTAGGGTTATACCTTGGAAGACACCCTGGGGGCCACTTGCGTGAAAATTTGAGGTTGGCATTGTTTCTGGGATGTGGGTCCAGGTCCAGTTCAGTCACTTACAACCTGGCTTCTCCTGAGCAAATTACAGACCATCTTCAAAGCCCAGACGCTTTTTTATTATTATTATACAAGGGTGCACTTAGTATCTGTTTGGAAAATGCCTTAAAATTAGAGCCGAAAGTTTTGTCACGTGTCAAAATGATGAAAATATTTGCCCTTCCTCTGAGCACACCAAACTGCATACTTAAACATCTCCCCTAAGGAAAGGATCAATGATATATGCTTACTTCTTATTTATTCTTTATTTTATTTTATACTTTGAGACAGAGCATCAAGCTATCCCCCTGGGTAGAGTGCTGTGGCATCCCAGCTCACAGCAACCTCCAACTCCTGGGCTCAAGTGAGTCTCCTGCCTCTGCCTCCCAAGTAGCTGGGACCACAGGTGCCCACCACAAAGCCCGGCTGTTTTTTGGTTGCAGCCATCATTGTTGTTTGGCGGGTCCAGGCTGGATTTGAACCCGCCAGCTCAGGTGTATGTGGCTGGCACCTTACCTGCTTGAGCTACAAGCACCAAGCTGCATTGCTTTTTAAAAATGCATAATAGGCTAGGGGCTGTGTCTCTAGCCTGTAATCCCAACACTTTTGGAATCTCAGGCAGGTGGATTTCTTGACCTAAGGAGTTGAAGACCAGTCTGAGCAAGAGAGATGTCACAGTTCTACTAAAAAAGAAAAACTAGCCAGGTGTGGTGGCAGGTGCTTGTAGATTCAGCTATGCAGGAGGCTGAGGCAGGAGGATCTCTTGAGCCCAGGAGTTTGAGGTTTGACTCTGTCTCAACAAAACAAAACAAAACATAATATCTTTTGCCATCTTCCATTTCCAGCATCTAGCAATGTAAGTCGTAGACAAATTAGTTCCTTTCTTTCTTCTGTTTTTTTTTTTTCTGATTAATATGGGGGTACATACAGTTAAGTTTTCATAGTTTTCATAATTTAAAAAGTTTTTAACTTTTCATAAAGTCCGAGTTGTGGTTGTGTCCCTCACGCGGGACATGTGCCATGAACCCACCCAATGGACCTGCAGGATGGGAACTCACCCAACCCCTTCCCCCTCGCCCCCCCACTTGGATTTCATGGAGATTTTCTGTGAGGCGATAATGTACAAAAACGCATTTCTTAATCATTACACGAATTTAACCGCTAGGGGGCGTGTTAATCTAGCCAAGAGCGCAGCTCACCCCAAATCCCTGATAGGATGCAATTCTTTTAAATGTTCATAGCTAGATCATTTTTATAAGAGTAGCATAACTTCAAACTCCATTCTTGGAGAATAAATTTGCCGAGAAGACAGACCCCTTAAAGTCTGTGGTAGCCGATTGCATCAAGAAACGCACACCCACCTGCCGTGTGCACCTGAGGTGGTGGGGACTTTGCACGCGGCTCTCAAACCCATAAGACCTCTGCCCGGCGTAGGATTGTGTACTGTGCAAAGTGTCTGATAGGAGCAACAGAAAGCAAAGGTTAGAAAGAGAGAGAGAGAAATCAAAGTGCATAATATAATAATATACCATCTGGATTGTTCTAACCAGTGACGCATTAATACAACCAGTATTTGTGATCTGTGTCGGTTTTTCAACCCTCATGTGGTGAATATTAGTTGGTCCCTAGAATAATCCAGGCACTGTTCCAAAGATGGAAAAGTAGATATATATATATATATAAAATATGTGTTTTATATATATATATCTATTATGTGTATGACGTATGTAATATATATACATTATATAATGTATAATATAGGTGTTATATTTATTATGTCTACAAGGTACATAATATGTATGCATTACATAATTTATGATGTGTATATGTATATATTATATATATTATATACATTGTATATTATAGAATATGTATATAATATGTATGCACATACATATATAATGTATATGTATACATATATGTACATTATAATGTGTATAATGTGTACATATTATATAACATATAATGTATATAATAAACATAATATATAAGATTATATAATATGGACACATGTATCATGTGGATCGTTCTAACCAATGCTACTGCAATTACAACTAATGGTTCTGATGTGTTTTCTTTTTCTTTTTTTTTTTTTTTTTGAGACAGAGCCTCAAGCTATCCCCCTGGATAGAGTGCCATGGCATCACAGCTCACAGCAACCCCCAACTCCTGGGCTCAAGCGAGTCTCCTGCCTCAGCCTCCCAAGTAGCTGGGACCACAGGCACCCGCCACAATGTCCCGCTATTTTTTGGTTGCAGCCATCATTGTTGTTTGGGGGACCTGGGCTGATTCAAACCCACCTTAGGTGTACATGGCTGGTGCCTTAGCCGCTTGAGCCACAGGCGCCAAGCCCCGATCTGTGCTTTCAACGGTATGTGGTGAACATTAGTTGTTTGCATACGATAATCCAGGTTCCAAAGGTGTAAAATTTGAAATATTCTCTTCCAACTGGTTAACATAGCCTTCATATCATCTTCTTAATTATTGTGTTAAGACATTTATATTCTTCATTTAGAAAGAGTCACAAGTACCCTTAAAAGATAAACCACAGACGTGATCCCACCAATCACCCTCCCTCCACCCACCCTCCCCAAGATTTTACCATAGTTCACAGACATATCTGTAACATACACCCTATGTGCACTTTGTAGCCTGGTTTTATCATTAAAATAGGTGGAATTCAGCTCTTTCCATCCAGAGGTGAACTGTCGGACACACACACAGCTTGCACACAGCATTTATAAGGTGACTGGAACTGGCCTAAAGCTCTGAGATTACTTATCCGAAAAGAATGTTCGTAAAGGCTGAGCCTCGGTCACATCAGACTGGTCGTGGTCTGGGTCGTAAATCAGACTTTGGAGGGCTGTGACCGTTTGTGGGAGAGCTCATTTTCTTAGGGAGCTTAGCAAGAGTGTTTGTGAGTATATGTGTGTGTGTGTGTGTGTGCTTGTAGCCACAGGAATTTAGGAAGTTGCCACGGCAGCCGATGCCTGAGCCTTCAGCTTGTATTTAATTTTTACCACCTTAACCATTGAGTCCGTCTTATTTGATGAAGGGGTGTTTACTTTGGTTTATCAAATCACAGGGCCCTTTAGTCATCCACACTGCACATGGCTGGCTCTGAACTTGGATTGATGTTGTATTTCTTGTAGGATCTGGACAGAAACGCAGGGCTAAGCTTACTCCTTTCCCAAAGCATCTCTGAAATTGCAGGGAGGGATGTCCAGGCACGAACCTGTTCCCAAGTTCCTCGCATTTAAGGAAAGAACTACATTTGAGCTACCCAAGAAAAGATGAGTTAAATTAAGTTTAGCCTACAGCGGCCTCCTTTCAGATATTAAATTTAGCCTGTTGGGTGCGATGGCTCAAGCCTGTAGTTCTAGCACACTGAAAGGTTGAGGAGGGAGGATTGAATGAGCTCAGGAGTTTGAGACCGCCATGACCAAGAGCAAGATACTCTCTATACTAAAAAGAGAAAAAGTAGGGTTGCACCTGTGGCTTGGTGGGAAGGGTGCCAGCCCCATATACCAAGGGTGGTGGGTTCAAACGTGGCCCCGCCCGAACTGCAACCTAAAAATAGCTGGGTGTTGAGGTGGGCACCTGTAGTCCCAGCTACTCAGGAGGCTGAGGCAAGAGAATTGCTTAAGCCCAGGAGTTGGAGGTTGCTGTGAGCTGTGATGCTACAGCACTCTACAGAGGGCGATAAAGTGAAACTTTGTCTTTACAAAATAAAATAAAATAAAATAAAATAAAATAAAATAAAATAAAATAAAATAAAATAGCTGTGTGTTATGGTGGGCACCTATAGTCCCAACTACTTGGGAGGCCGAGGCAGGAGGATCACTTGATCCCCCGAGTTTGATGTTGCTGTGAGCTGTGTTGATGCACAGCACTCCAGCCTGAGTGACAGAGTGAGACTGTTTCAAAAAGGGAAAAAAAGCCTCAGCGCCTGTAGCTCAGTTGTTAGAGCGTCAGCCACATACATGGGGCTAGAAGGTTCAAACCCAGCCTGGGCCCCCTAAACAATGACAGCTGCAACAAAAAAAAATCTGGACGTTGTGGGGGGGGGGCACCTGTAGTTCCAGCTACTCGGGAGGCTAGTGCAAGAGAATTGCTTAAGCCTAAGAGTTGGAGGTTGCTGTGAGCTGTGATACCACAGCACTCTACGAAGAGTGACATGGTGAGGCTCCGTTGAAAAAAAAAGGAAAATTTGGCTTAACATGACTTGATGAAGAGTGAATTGTAAACTCTGGAGGTGTAAGCAGACTGTAACCTGCTCTTGTAACTATCAAAGAATCTAGGTACAATTATTACCCACAGAGCATGCCGGGAGGAAGGGAAGCTGTGAATCTTATATTCGTTCAACAAACATGGAGTGAGTGGCCAGTGCCCTTCTGGGATAATACCAGAGATGTGGGCACCCACTTTTCCTTTATCCCCCAGGTTTAGAGGTGGAGGCAGGATTCTCTGAGCAGGTGGTGTCTGAACCAACACCGGCCAGGTGAGTGGGGTGAGGGATGGCACTATGGAAGACCAGGTTCCTTCCGAGAGAGCTTGGGGTTCAGAGATGGGCAAAGCAACCTTACCAAATAGGCAGGACCCCTGCCTGGCTAGGCAGACACAGAATGAGGCAAATCAGAGTATTGAGTGTGGAGAGGGAGAGTCAGAGAAGGGAGAGAAAGTGGAGATGATTTGGACCTCGTAGACCATGATGAGAAGCTCATTTGGTATTCCAGAAACAACAGGAGACCGTGGAACGGGTCTGCACAGAACACAGCACGTTCAGTCATATCATGGCCTCTTCCACGAGGTCAAGAGACTTTTGGACTAAAGGGACCAAGGAATGGGGAAGGTGATGGGTAAGAAGGTGTCGAGACAGACAGGGGGACACAGTCTGCCATGGGAGGAGGTGGGCTGGCCCAGGGGATGCTAGTCTCTCGTGGACTGACTTGGATGTGATTGGTGATTGTTTTCTTGTTCTGGACCATCTTTGAAAAAAAAAGAAGTGTTATCAGGAGAGGTTTTCTCGCTGAGTTTTGTTTTGTTTTATATTGTTTTGTATTACTTTACTTTTATTTTATTTCATTTTACTGGAATTTATCTTACCTTATTTTATCTTATTTTATTTGACAGGATCTGGTCTCGCTCCGTCACCCTGGGTAGATCAGAGATGCATCATCATAGCTCATAGCCTCCAACTCCTAGGCTCAAACAATCCTCCTGTCTCAGCCTCCTGAATGTCTGGGGCTATAGGTATGCGCCACCACACCTGGCTGGTTTTGAATTTTTTTTTTTTTTTGGTATAAACAGGGGTCTTGCTTTGTTGGCCAGATTGGACTCAGACTCTTGGCCTCAAATGATTTTCCTTTTGAATCATTTATTCAAATCTTGGCCTCAAAAGATTCTTCCTGCCTCAGCCTCTCAAGTACCTGGGACTACAGGCATACACCCCCACACCTGCCTGACTTTTCTTTTTTTTAAAGAAAGCGTCAGGGTCTCACTTTATCATCCTTGGCAGAGTGCCGAGGCATCACAGCTCACAAGAACCTCCAACTCCTGGGCTTAGGTGATTCTCCTGCCTCAGCCTCCCAGGCACCTGGGACTAGGTGCCCACCACCATACCCAGCTATTTTTTTGATGCCCACCACAATGCCCAGCTATTTTTTTGTTGCAGTTTGGCTGGGGCTGGGTTCCAACCTGCCACCCTTGGTATATGGGGCCAGCACCCTAACCCACCCACCTGGTTAACTTTTCTTTTTTTTGCAGTTTTTGGCTGGGGCTGCATGTGAATTTATTTATTTATTATTTTTATTTTTATTTTTTTGAGACGGAGCCTCAAGCAATCCCCCTGGGTAGAGTGCCATGGCATCACAACTCATAGCAACCTCCAAATCCTGGGCTCAAGCGAGTCTCCTGCCTCTGCCTCCCAAGTAGCTGGGACCACAGGCGCCCGCCACAATGCCCGGCCATTTTTTGGTTGCAGCCATCATTGTTGTTTGGCGGGCACGGGCTGGGGATTCGAACCCGCCACCTTAGGTGTACGTGGCTGGCGCCTTAGCTGATTGAGCCACAGGCGCCGAGCCTGGGGTTGCATTTGAACCTGCCACCTCCAGCATATGGGAACCTGCCACCCTACTCTTTTGAGCCACAGGTGCCTCTCTTGGCTAACTTTTTAAAAAATTTCTGCACACATGAGGGTCTTGCTATATTGTCCAGGCTGGTCTGAAACTCCTGGCCTCAAATGATTCTCCTGCCTCAACCTCTCAAAGAGTAGCTGGGACTACATGGGTGCACCACCAGGCCGGGATAATTTTTTCAAAAAATTTTGTACCAATGGGGGTCTGGCTATGCTGTCCAAGCTGGTCACAAACTCCTGGCCTCCTATGATCCTGCTGCTTCAGCCCCCCAAGATGCTCAGATTACAGGTGTGAGCTACCATGCCCAGCTGAAAGGGCATTAGAATGAAATAGCTGAGATCACAGCACCAAGATACCAAGCTGCTTCATTCTGGATGGTCAATAATAGAGCTCAGTGTGAGGGTACAGAGGGCAACGGCCACTGCTCACCTTGGAATCACTGGTTTGAAGAAATACAGACTGTGACGTCCCAGTCAATAACAGACGAGTGGCTTTCCAAATGAAGCTGCCTTTTCTCTCCGCATTACCGCAAGGTGAAACGGGTAAGACTTCTGGCTGGGAGAGGCAGTTAGTATAATGACGATCATATTTCTCTATCTATCATGGAGTCAGGGACTGCGGTCGTTTTCAGTAACACAGGGGGAACAGGGCCCTGGGGCATTGTGAACGCCACTCTTGGCTGTGTCTGTAACTGATTTCATAGTTTGGGGCGAGTTCATGGAAATGCACCCTTGGAAGGGCACCCGGACAGGTCTTTACGGATCTGCCGGATTATTGCTTTGGATGGAAGTCACCACTCAGGTGCCTCTGCGGCCGTCTCCGTACTTACAAGACAGGCTGTATCCCCTCAGTCCGGCTCTGAACATCTCTAGACATAGAAATTGTGACCACGCTATTGTCTTTTAACCACCTTCTCCTGAAGCTCACGGCTCCACCATACATTTGGAAACCACTCTTCTCAAGCTACGTAAAACATCCAGCCTTTCTTCTCCCTGGTACCATTTTCCAAATCTTTTTATTTTTTTGGTGTCCCCTGCACGTACGTATTTCGTGAGAATAGCCTTCCACACCTGAGCATGGTGGGTGCGCCTGCAGCCTGTATATCACGTTTTATCTTCTTAGGAACTTCCACATCCCAAGAGCTGCTTTGTAAAGACGTCCCACAAATGGGGTCACATCATTGCTTGTACACCTGCTGTGTTTTATCTGGAAAGCAGAGGGACAACAGGGGTTTCGTTGTCATCTCTGCGAGGCTTTGGGTTTGGGACCTTTTGTCCCCTGACAAACAAGGAAGACAGAGAGGTAGAGAGAGGCAGGTTTATTTTATACGTTGCTGCATGTAGCAAAATTTGACAGCTTGCTTGAGCTGTAGTGCGGACAGATGCCCAGAGACAGATGATGGCAAATGGTGACAGTACCTTGGAGTACTTGATTCCCGGCTGCAGAAGTTATACCCAGAGAGGAAACCCAAAGACAGAGAGTAGGAAGGTGGTGTTGCTGTCCAAGTATGAGGCGTCTCCTTTGCATTCGACCCAGAGAGAAAGCCCACGGGGGTCCCTTTAAAAACTGGGAGGCGAATTTCCAGAGAGCTCAAAGTTTCCCTGAGTAACAGGACCTAGAAATCAAAGAGAGAGAGAAAGAAGGCCTGTGGCAAAGATTTGAAAGTTAGATTTGGTCCCGGCTTGAAAGCCGGCTTTTCCCTCTCTGATTGTATGTTTTCCATTATGACTCAGATCTATAGGTCCTGAGTTTGGCTCACATTCCAAAAACTCTCATGCTGTGTCTAACCTTTTATGTATTTGTGCCTGATTTTCCTAGTTTCTAGTAGAGAGAACACAATAATCTACCTTGTTTATTTACCTTTTTTTTTTTTTACTTGAAGGATGTCTGATTCTTAGTGTGCCAACTGTTTTTTTTTCTTCTTATTATTTTTTTAATTTGGCATACATTTGTTTATATACAGCATTCTTTTTCTTTTCTTTTTTCTTTTTCATTTATTTATTTATTTATTTATTTATTTATTTATTTATTTATCTATCTGCAGTTTTTGGCCAAGTCTGGGTTTAAATCCGCCACCTCCGGCATATGGGGCTGGCCCTACTCCTGTGAGCCACAGGCGCCGCCCCGAGTGCCAGCTCATTTCTTTTTAGTGTTCAATTTTATAGGTCCCCCCAGGGTGAGCCGTGTCACAGGAGTTACGTGGAACAATTTCATTTTGCTGTGAAATTGAGCATGGGTTTCCCGTTGAGGAGCTATTTTCCAAAGCTCTTACCCAGAAGCGTGGTAGCTCACAAGTTCTGCCACGCAGAAGGATATTTGCAAACATACATGTGCTATTCCAGGCCTCCGCTCTCCCCTCAACGGTTCCTGCCCTCAGGCACCAAGGAAACAGGTGTTGCTGCAAATTTATCATCTAGGGTTTGCAGGAAAACTTCTGTATGCATGTCCAGGGGCTGCTGTTAACACATTAACACAAACCAGGTAGCTAAACATAAGAGCAGTTTATTCTCCTCAGCCCTGGAGCCCAGGAGTCTGAGCTGCAGGTGTCTCAGGGCCGCTCCCTCCACAGGCCCCAGGGGAGGCTCCTTCCTGACTCTCCCAGCTCCTGGGGGCTCCAGGCATCCCTGGGCTTGTGGCCACATCACTCCAGTCTCCGCCTCCATCTCTACGTTGTCTGTCAGTCGGTTTAGGGCCCTCCCTAATCCAGGATGGTGTCATCTCAAGATCCCTCACTACATCTGCAGAGACCTCATTGCCAAATTAGATTCTATTCATAGGTAATGGATAAAAGGTCATGGACATACATTTTGGGGGTTGCCATTCAACCTCTTACAATTGTATCCAGTTCCTTCTGGAGGCCCCAAGGGAGGTTCCTTCCTGCCTCTCCCAGCTCCAGGGGGCTCCAGGTGTCCCTGGGCTTGTGGCCACATCACTCCAGTCTCTGCCTCCATCTCCACGTGGCTTCTCCTCTGTGTCTGTGTCTCCTCTGCTGTCTCTTAGAAAGATAGTGGGTATTGTATTTAGGAACCAGCCCACCTCTCTAACGTCAGATAATCTCATCTCAAGAGACCTCATCATATCTGCAAAAATCCTTCTAAACCTGTGGGTTGTGACCCCTTGGAGGGTTGAACTATCCTTTCACAGGGATCCCCTAAATTCATCCTGCATATCAAATATTTATACCACGATTCATAACAGTAGCAAAATTACAGCTATGAAGTAGCAATGAAAATAATTTCATGGCTGGGGGTCACCACAACATGAGGAACTGTATTAAAGGAACTGTATTTAATTTCCTAATTAAACATTAGGAAAGTTGAGAACCACCGTTGTAAATAAAGTCCTTGTCACAGGCTCTGTGTTCAGGGTGTACGTACATCTCTTTGACGTCTTCACACAACTCACCACACCTTCCACTTTACATATTTGGCCAGCAGCCCATGGAATAAAGTGGTTTCTGTGTGTTTTTACAGATTGAAAAACAAGCAACAATTGTTGGTAAAACATCCCCAGACATGTGTGATGAATTTATAAAAAGTAGCAGGGAATCCCGTTGCCACTGGTGCCTTTTGGGAATTGAACAAGTTGATGGGGGGAGCTATAAGTGATTAAAATCTCACACCTCCCGCCTGCTCAGCAGACAGCTCTAATGTTCCAGAAACAGCCAAAGAAATAGAATTTCCGAGATGGCAGAATCCCTTGTGCACGCCCACGTCAGTGGAAAAAGTCACCGGGTGGAAAAATCTCGGGGGATGAATAGGGGGTAATTTTTGAGGCTTCTATCATCAGAAACAGAGTGTGCTGAATCAGAGATAAAGAAAGAGAAAAAAAAATTTTTAAGGGAAAAAATCCTGACGTTCACAGTGGCTCAATTGCTATTGCCCAGAAGGTGGTATCTCAGTAGAAAGAGACTGTGAAATAATTATTCTTTGAAGCTTCCTTTTTTATATGTTATGCTAATCTGGTTGAACACAGAAATTGCACTGGGAGTCGTGATTTACATATCTCTGTGGGATTCTATGGATAAACCAATATGCCTGCCCATACTGGTTTTGAGTTATTGGTAAAATTAAATGAACGGTATTACGTGAACACCAAGCCTTCCTGAGTTTTCAAATGCTTTGTGGACACCCAGCTTCATTTTTAAGAGAAGTATATTATATTCTACTTCACGTACTGTCTCTTATTTTTTTCAAGGCATGTGGAAATTTCACTTGCATCTGAAATATTTTTTCACTTAAAATAATATATAAGTCAACCATGCCTTGGAAACGATGGAATCCACTCAGAGGCTAAATTCTCCAGCTCTCTAATCATCAGTTGGAGAGTTGAAATATGAAGGGGAATTGTTAAAACGTTGTAAAAAAAATATTCCAAACAGATGGATATCTCATAAGCCATAAGGAATCACTGACTTGTTTCGGATGCATGAGACAGTCATTTAAAAAAACCGATGATGAAACTGTAGTTGGAAAACACACACAAAATGACCTGCGGCAAATTTTATTTCTACCAGGCAAATGTTAAGTTCATCATTCCCTCTGGTTAATGCACATTCCAGATTGTGTGACACTGTGGATAAGATTTAGACCCAGTGTTGTTTTTGCAGGCTTACACGGAGACGTTGATGGAGTCCAAATGGAATCACAGCTCAGCTGGCTTTGGAGCCAAGCGGCTCTGATCGCTTCCTGGAGGCAGAGAGGGAGGACTCTTTGCAAATGCACCCTGCCCAGAACATTCTGCTGAAAGGGTGGTAGATGCTTGGCCTCGCATGATTACACCAGTGCAGAAGGTTGGTAACGTCATGGAAACTTACAGATAGAGAGAGAAATGTGATAGATAGATGGACAGAAAGAATGGATAGATAGATGATAGACAGAAAGATGGAGAGACAAACAGGAAGAATGGATAGATAGATAGAAGAGATTGATGGATAGATAGATTGATAGATAGACAGACAAGATGGATAGATAGATAGATAGATAGATAGATAGATAGATAGATAGATAGATGAGATGGATAGATAGATAGATTGATAGATAGATAGACAAGATGAATAGATAGATAGATAGACAGATAGAAAGAATGAACAGATAGATAATAGAGATAGGTAGATGGAAGAGATGGATAGACAGATAGAAAGGATACATAGATGATAGATGGATGGATGGATAGATAGACAGAAAGAATGCATACGTAGATGATAGATGGATGGGTGCATGAATGGATGGATAGATAGACAAGACAGACAGATAGAAAGAATGGGTAGGTAGATGATAGATAGATAGATGGATCAATGGATGGATGGATAGATAGATAGACAGATAGAAAGAATGGATAGGTAGATGATAGATGGATGTATGGATAGCTAGATAGATCTGATGGATGGATGGATGGATACACAGACAGATACAAAGAATGGATAGGTAGATGATAGATAGATAGATGGATAGATCAATAGATAGATAGACCGAAAGAATGGATAGGTAGATGATAGATGGATGGATGGATGGATGGATAGATAGACAAGACAGACAGATAGAAAGAATGGGTAGGTAGATGATAGATAGATAGATGGATTGATCGATGGATGGATAGATAGATAGATGGATGAGAAGGAAGGATGGATGGATAGATAGATAGATGGAAGAGATGGATGGATGGATTGATAGGTAGATAGATGTCCAGACTTTCTGATGAAATGGATTGAACTATGATTTACCCTTAAGCCATTTTTTTTTCCTAAGCTCATCCTAAAAATAATAGAACTGATACCCCACATTCATTGCTAATAGATTAATTACCAAGTACGGGACTTTGGTTCCAAATGCTTTTCTTTCTTTCTTTCTTTCTTTTTTTTTTTTTTTTGCAGTTTTTGGCTGGGGCCAGGTTTGAACCCACCACCTCTGGAATATGGAGTCGGCATCCTACTCCTTTGAGCCACAGGTGCCACCCCAAATGTTTTGAATCAAAGCCACATGGTGATTATTTTTAAAATCACTTTCACAAGAGAAAAATGTATTTCTGTCAGTTTCTCTGAGCCTATCCACAGCTAACTGCTGCAAAGACAAAAAAATAAAAATTGAAAAGAAAAAGAAAGAAAAATGCCAGCACAATGCTTTGTAAATAGTGTAAATATGTCAGTAAATCCTACAGTAATCCCCTCCGCTTTTATTAGTTAATAATTCAACTTTGTCACATAATCAAATCAAGATTTCTGCAAACTATGTCAAATAGTCAACCGCAAGTCTTAAAATAACTTCTGACGGAGTATTCTGTCATTCCAGAGGGTCTAAAAGTCCATCACTCGAGGAAACTTTCTTAACATTATTAATAACTCTGACAACAGCATTTATACATTTGTTGAGTCCCTTACTAGAATTTTTTTTTTTTTTGAGACAGAGTCTCACTCTGCCAGCCTGGGTAGAGTGTGGTGGCATCACAGCTCACAGCAACCTCCAACTCTTGGGCTTAAGCAATTCTCATGCCCCAGCTTCCCAAGTAGCTGGGACTACAGGCATCCACCACAGCACTGGGCTATTTTTTGTTGCAGTTGTCATTGTTGTTTAGCAGGCCTGGGCTGGGCTCAAACCTGCCAGCCTCTGTGTGTGTGGCTGGCATCCTACTTACGGAGCTATGGGTGCCAGGCCACTTTCGAAGTTTTTGTTTTGGGGGGGGGTTCATTTTCTGAGTCCTAACCCCCTGATTGAAGTGTTTTCAATGTTGACTTGTCCTCTACCCATTTCACAGATGACTACAAGGGGAAACAAAATTTTGCTGTTGCCACTAAGAAATTCCAAGCGTTGTAAGGAGTCAGACCTTTGTACCCATTGCTGATGAGTTGCAAGGTTGCACTTTTCCCTTTGAGCTTTGAATGTCAATCCTGAGATTGCTAGCGAGGTTGCTGGGGTGTTGTTAGGGTGGTTGCTAGGGAGTTTGCTAGGGAGTTTGCTAGGGTGGTTGCTAAGGAGGTTGCTAGGGAGGTTGCTAGGGTGGTTGCTAAGGAGGTTGCTAGGGAGGTTGCTAAGGAGGTTGCTAGGGTGGTTGCTAGGGGGGTTGCTAAGGAGGTTGCTAGGGGGGTTGCCAGGGAAGTGGTGGCTAGGGTGGTTGCTAAAGAGGTTGTTAGGGAGGTTGCTAGGGAGGTTGCTAGGGTGGTTGCTAAGGAGGTTGCTAGGGAGGTTGCTAGGGAGGTTGCTAGGGTGGTTGCTAAGGAGGTTGCTAGGGACGTTGCTAAGGAGGTTGCTAGGGTGGTTGCTAAGGAGGTTTCTAGGGAGGTTAGGGAAGTGGTGGCTAGGGTGGTTGCTAGGGAGGTTGCTGGGGTGGCTGCTAAAGAGGTTGCTAGGGAGGTTGCTAAGGAGGTTGCTAGGGAGATTACTAAGGAGGTTGCTAGGGTGGTTGCTATGGTGGTTGCTAAGGAGGTTGCTAGGGAGATTGCTAAGGAGGTTGCTAGGGTGGTTGCTAAGGAGGTTGCTAGGGAGGTTGCTAAGGAGGTTGCTAGGGAGGTTGCTAAGGAGGTTGCTAGGGAAGACCAATGGATGGGGGAGAAACAGACTGACTAGTGGATTAACCTGAGAGACAGGTGTTTATCACCCAAATAATTTGGGCCTGGTCCACCTACACTCCTCACCTTCAGTCCTGAAATATTTGGGGATAGCAGGAAGGGGGACGGGGAGCCAGTGGTCCCCTTTGATCCTCTGACGGGGCCTGTCCAGTTTATGCAGAAGGAGGGAAGACCTTGTCCAGTGTGTCTTGACCTTGAATGGCCTTCAAGTCAAAATATCCTTTTTGCCAGGGAGTCATGTTGTGGGGTGAAATTTCCTGGGCTCCTTCAGTATCTGATTGCGAGGGTGCTATGAACTCAGTTCCAGATTCCCAGCAAAGTGCTTTGGAGATTTGTGTCTCGGAGATGACCTTAGAGAGGGATTCACCTGCATATCTGTATGTTCGTGGGGCATTTATGGACAGGGCCTGCTGGGCGCCCAGGCTGCATCGTGAGCAGGTCCAACTTCAGTCGTGGGGTTTCTGAAATGATGGAAACTTCTGGAAAATCCCGAACAGTGCCAAGCGCATTGCACAGCATCAGCCAAAGACACTTGTGAAGTTTTTGGAAAAGTGGCTATGGATTAAGATTGCAATACCAGAAATTAGAATTACTTTTTTTTTAAGATTGCTTACATAGCAAACTTTTGCTCACATGTGTGATTGAGTACATGAGGGCTGGGAGCAGAGGCTCACACCTGTAATCCCCACACTCTTGGTGGCCGAGGAGGGTGGACTGCTTGAGCTTAGGAGTTGGAGACCAGCCTGAGGAAGAGTGAGATCCCATCTCCACCAAAAAAAATAAAAAATAGGAAAATTGGCCAAGCTTGTGGCAGGCATCTGTAATCTGAGTTACTTGGGAGGCTGAGGCAGGAGGATCACTTGAGCCCAGGAGTTTGAGGTTGCTGTGAGCTATGACACCAGTAGAGTAGCCAGGGTGACAGAGTGAGACTCTCTCTCAAAAAAAAAAAAAAAAGGAGTAGGTTTTAGGCTGGGATCATTTTTTAAAAGTTTTTATTTTTTCATGCTGTGAGCATCTCATGATTTGAAATTAAGCAGCTATGCCGTAACTGCCATGAACCTTTACCATGTATAATGGGGTCATTGCATCTAGTGGTGGGCCCCTGTAGTCCCAGCTACTTGGGAGGCTGAGGCAAGAGAATCACTTAAACCCGAGAGTTAGAGGTTGCTGTGAGCTGTGACATCACAGTGCTCTACAGAGGGTGACAGCTTGAGACTTTGTCTCAAGAAAAAAAAACAAGTTGTGAGGTCGTCAGCTGCAGAAAGATGTGGGAGGTGTATTCTCATCTCACACCAATGTTGTACACCGTGGGATCCCCGTAAACACACAGAAACCACAATAACAGAGACACAGCCACATACAGACACACGCAAATACCAGACACACAGAGACACCTCCTTCTCCTCCCTCCCCATCCACAGTTTGTTCTTCAAGGGCGTCTTTACTTACTTATTCTTCTCTTTCCTCCCTGATTCTTTATTTTATCTCTATTTCCCCTCCAGAAATTGTGTCTTTGAAGCCAAAACACGAACACCTCTTTTGTTTTCTAAAAAGCACAAGGAAAGGGGAAAATTTGATTTTTTTCCTTTAAGTCCTCTACCATGGGCGTCCCTTGGGGGACCAACGTTTCGATCGAGATCTCTAGTTTCAGGGTGTTGCTTTTTAATTTATTTACTCTTTCTGAAACACATAACAGGGAATGGACTCTTATTTCCTTTTCTGGAAAAGTTGATGTTTCTCTGACGGTTTTTGTGGGATTAGAAAGAGAAGAAATGAAGGTGGGAAAAGATGTGTGTTGTGACTAGCGGGTTTGATGGAACACAGCCGGCTTTGGGCTCTAATGGAAGACGTTTCACATTTACATTTTAAATTAAAGTGTTTGGATTACGTTGGGGCTACATGAAATAAAATTAAAGCTGAGAGTAAGCCAAGGAAAAACATCTAATGGAAAACAGTTGTTGGCCAGGTGAGTCTACGCTGACGGAGTTATTGTGTGTTGGCACCCAGGAACCCAACTGTATTTGCCTTTATTTAAATTTTCCATTCCACCCAGTGCTATTTTGCTAAAAATGGTCTAAAACTTGTGGAACACACACAAAAAATGAGGTTAAGCCATTTTTTTGTCTTTCAAATTCTATAGATATGAGAAGAATTAAAAATAAAATATATAGACTGGATCTGGTGGCTCACACCTGTAAGCCCACCAATTTGGGAGGCTGAGGCAGGAGCATCACTTGAGGCCAGGAGTTTGACACCAGCCTGGGCAGCACAGTGAGACCCCATCTCTACGAAAATTAAAATTAGCCTGGCATGGGACATGGGGGCTGGTCCCTGTAGTCCCAGCTATTTGGGAGACTGACGCAGAAGGATTGCTTGAGGCTAGCAGTTTGAGACTAGCCTGAGCAACACAGTGAGACCCCATCTCTACAGAAATTAAAGTTAGCCAGGCATGGTGGTGGATCCCTGTTGCCCCAGCTACTCGGGAGGCTGAGGCAGGAGGATCACTTGAGCCCAGGAGTGGGAGGCTGCAGTGGGTTCTGATGGCACCACTATGCTCTAGCCTGGGTGACAGAGTGAGATACTGTGTCAAAAAAAAAAATTAAAAGAAAATATACTTAACAGCTATATATTTATAGTTTACAAATAAAATATATAGTTAACAACTATATATTTATAGTTTACATATTTATAGAAGGAAGTTGGACAAGGAAAATAATGTGAATTTCTCCAATTTCACGGGTGAGAGGCAAGAGGTTGTGCTTAAAATAAGTCAACAAATATGTATAAAAATGTTGATTAGAGTTTTGGAGAGGATCATTCAGGCCAGATGGGGTGGCTCACACCTGTGATCGTAGCACTCTGGGAGGCCAAGGTAGGTGGATTGCTTGAGCTCAGGAATTCAAGACCACCTCGAGCATGAGTGAGACCCCATCTCTGCTAAAAACAGAAAAAACTGGCCGGGTGTGGTGGCAGGTGCCTCTTGTCCCAGCTACTTGGGAGGCTGAGGCAGGAGGATCACTTGAGCCCAGGAGTTTGAGGTTGCTGTGAGCTGTGACACCATTGTACTCTACCAAGAGCAACAAAATGATACTCTGTCTCAAAAACAAAGAAACAAAGAAATTTATTTATCTGTATGACACGGTCTTTCATCCCTTACGTATGTACCAGAAAGAACTGAAAGCAGGTACTCACACACAAACTTATACGCAAATGTTCCCTTCACCTCGACGCCCAAGAGTCAGAAGGTGGAAACCACCAAGAATTCATCGGCATTCAGGTGAATAAAGACAGTTTGGCCCCCACCTGGAATATTACTCAGCCATGCAAAGGACTGGATTTCAGACACCTGCTATAATCCTGAGCCTTGAGAAAATTTGCTGACTGAACAAAGCAAATCATGACAGACCACAAATTACATGATTCCATTTATACCAAATGTCCAGGATTTTAAAAAAAAATATGTATGGAGAAAAGGCAGATTTATGGTTTGCAGGGAAGGGAGAGCGGGAAGGATTTTTAATTAATGAGTAGAGGGTTGCTTTTATTTTTGGTGATGAAGCATTCTGGAAGTAGAGAGAGATGATGGTTGAAGATTCTGGGGCTGTGCTAAGTGTCACTGAATTATGTACCTTAACACGGGTATTTTCTGTTATATTAATTTCTCCTCCGTAAAAAGAAGACACCGTGAGTACTGACTAACTGACCCACAGTGTCACAGATATGCTAAATCTGTAAGATGAGCATCCAAACAGGTCTGGAGAAAAATGACTTTTGGAACATAACCACCCAAATTTGGGTGATGACACTTCTGGCAAAGGGCTTTTTTCTATCACATCACCCACTTTTACAAAAGTTATAGGCAGACACTGAAGGCATGAAATTACCAATTGTTAAAAAAAATCCATTGTAATAAAATATTTCATCTTCTGAGTTGATCTCTTTTTTTTTTTTTTTTGAGACAGAGCCTCAAGCTATTCCCCTGGGTAGAGTGCCATGGCATCACAGCTCACAGCAACCTCCAACTCCTGGGCTCAAGTGAGTCTCCTGCCTCAGCCTCCCAAGTAGCTGGGACCACAGGCACCCGCCACAACGCCCGGCCATTTTTTGGTTGCAGCCATCATTGTTGTTTGGTGGACCTGGGCTGGATTCGAACCCGCCACCTTAGGTGTATGTGGCTGGCGCCTTAGCCACTTGAGCCACAGGCGCTGAACCACAAACCATGTCACCCACTTTTACAAAAGTTATAGGCAGAAAACTGAAAGCATGAAATTACCAACTGTTTAAAAAAAATCCATTGTAATAAAATCTTTCATCTTCGGGGTTAATCTCTTAACTCTTGAATCAAATGTTTACATTGAGGGTGGTGGCTGTGGCCCAAAGGAGTAGGGCGCCAGCCCCATTTATGAGACGTTTAGGATTCAAACCTGGCCCCAGCCCCCTCCAAAAAAAAGTTTACATTGGAAAGTAACTTTTTATTGTTTTTGTACTTATTCTAACTTCATTGAGACTTTATTTTGAATTTAAAAAGAATACGAATTCAAACAAAAATAATTAACCACCATTGAATTCCATTCTGTTCTAACTTTATTGTAGAATTAGAAAAAAAATAAGAATTCAAGAAAAAAATAATTAACCACCGTTGAATACTGCCATCTGTTCTAAACGATGAAAGCCACCAGGCAGGGTTACTATTTGGAAGTCGTCTGCAAAAAGGAGGTTTCAAAGAAAAAAACAAAATCTGTGGCCACCCTGGGTGTGCATCAGAGAATTTTCCTTTTGTTCCAAGGTTATTGTGGGGCTTGTTTTAAATCTCTGGGTTGAATGCTGGGTGGGAAAAATTGTAGAACCCCGTTATTTATAAGCCCCCATAGGGACTGCCAAGGCAGGAACTTTGCTTTTTTAACCACCCAGAAGGGGGATGAGACTCTTGGAAAAACAAGCCACCGTTCTTTTTCATTTGTGCTTATGTTTTGTTTGAATATTAATTTTGTTTTACTTAGAGTTTGAAAAAAAATGACTCTACCTAAGGAGGCATATATAATATGTTAGACACCGTCATTAAACAGGACATCTGTTCTATAGAACCCGGCGGTAGTTGTCCGCAGAGGAGCAGGTCATAGGATGTCAGTTATCAGTAGACATCTGGATGTCTCCTTCCTCCACCGACAGGCGCAATTATATCCACTCGTCTATTCTTTTTCACAGTTAGGAAAAGTCACCGCTGTATCTACTCATAAAACCCTGTAAATTCACACCTCACGGACACAATGCACACTTGCTGGGTAAAAGACGCCCTTATAACTTTGCCTTAAAACCCGCAAAAGCAAATTATGTACACAGCAAAACGTGTGCACCCCTGTAATAGTCTGAAAACTTTTTTCAAGTACAAAAAGAATAAAAACAAAAAATAAAACACTGGAACTTGGGTTTCTAGAAGACATTTTTACAGCTCAAAATAAAAATGTTTCAAGGTAGCATCGTAAAACACAAAGGCTTACAGAGATCCATGTGTGCAATGAATAGAAGGGTCTAAGTTGTAAGCCGTTTGGCTGATTTAATTTACAGCCTCAGAGGTACATATTTAAGACACACATAGGAAGTAAAGAAAAGGACAGCTTTGTGGCTCTTGTAGTAGTAAGTCACATGAGGCCAAGAATCACCTCTTCCAAGAAACCCTCAAGTCTTCCCAGATGTATTATCCTAGTGACAGACGGTTAACAAGGGCATGAAAAATAAGGCATTTTCAGGCGTCCAGCATGGCTTGAATTGGGAGCTCCAGAGGGAAAAAACTAAAACCGATATTCTGCGTGTGCAGACTCTTGGACTAAGAAGATTGCCCATTTAGGAACAGAATGGAAGGAAATAATTTGAGGATGCAAATTATATATATGTAATTTATATATTATGCAAATATATATATATATTTTATTGTTTGGGGTTCATTGAGGGTACAAAGAATTGGGTCACACTGATTGCATTTATTAGGGAAAGTCCTCTGATAATTGTGTCCCATCCTCCCCCAGAGGTGTACCATACACGGTGACCCCTCCCATTCCATTTCCCCTCTCCCTGCTCCCCCATTTCCCACTCCCCACCTTGAATTGATTTGAGTTTTTCCCTTATGTGGGTGTGTATTAGATCATCTACCGCCTTCATATCAGAATTGAGAATATTGGATTGTTGCTTCTCCATTCTTGTGATGCTTTACCAAGAAGAATCTGTTTCGGCTCCATCTAGGTTAATACAAAAGATGTAAAGTCTCCATCTTTTTATGGCTGAATAGTATTCCCTGGTGTACACATACCGCAGCTTGTTAATCCATTCCTGGGTTGGTGGGCATTTAGGCTGTTTCTACGTCTCGGTGATTGTAAATTAAGCTGCAGTAGCCTCAGAGCTGCAGATGCTGGCATGGATGTGGAGAGAAGGGAACACATTTACACTGCTGGTGGGACTGCAAACCAATGCAACCTTTTTGGAAGGAAGTATGGAGAACCCTCAAGGAACTCAAACCAGACCGCCCACTTGATCCTGCAATCCCATTACTAGGCATTTACCCAGAAGACAAAAAAAATCATTTCATCATAAGGACATTTGCACTAGACTGTTTATAGCAGCTCAATTTACTGTCAACAAAATGTGGATGCATTATATGTACTGCAGCTTTACACCAGGACCATAGTGTTAAGGAGAAGAATTTTGAGTGTGTGTCACTCACAGACTGGACAGCAGGCTACATTCAGTAAATGCACACAGCAGTGATTCACACAGCTCTGGGAAAGGACGGGGAGTTTTATAATGGACAAAAGGGAAGGTCAAAAAAAAAAAAACAAACAAACAAAAGGGAAGGTCCCAGGTGTGCCCTGAGCAGGTGACTGGGCGCTGCCTCCAGGCAGGACATCTGCTGGGACTGGGGGGGGGCCCACCTGCCCTTCTCTGGTTGCACCTTAGTTAGAAGCACAGCCAAAATTTAAGGAAGGTGGTAGTTACATAAATGTCTTCCTTTCAAGGAAATTTTAGTCTATTGTTTGCTCCATCACTCTCTGTCCTGCATCTGGTCTCTTTTCTCCATTGGGTGCTATGCTTCTCATTCTATTCCCCAACTCCTCAGATATTTTTTTTTGCCGTTTTTGGCCAGGGCTGAGTTTGAACCAGCCACCTCTGGCATATGGGGCCAGCGTCCTACTCCTTTGAGCCATAGGCACCGCCCCTCCCCAGATTTTTCCTGCAAGGTTCTCACCGTTTTTTGTTTTGTTGCTGTTTCCCTGTGTCTTTGTGTTTTCATATATATATATTTAAAATATTAAGAGACCACAAATGTTTTCCTTTCTTGGCTACACTGTGTAATGCTGGAGTCACAGCTTTGCCTGGCCCATCACCAGACAGTATTCCTCATACCTGCTACATAAATTTTTATCCCTCACCCACCCTAACGCTATCCCCTTCCAACATCCTATACATCTCATCATGCCCACATGTGCCCATCTGTTAGCTCCAACTTATTAGGGAGAACGCTTGGAATTTGGTTTTCCATTCCTGAGATAGTTCATATAGGATAGTGAACTCCAGTTCCATTCAAGTGGCTGCAAAAACTCATGACTGGGTAATATTCCATGGTATATGTGTGTGTGTGTGTGTGTGTATAATATATATAAAGGAAAAAAAGTATGAAAGTTGCAACACTCAATACATACTGATGGCATTTGCTATCTTATATGTTGTAGTTTGTATGTCTTATAATTGCACAAGTTAAATGTGACCTGAGTATTACAATTTTAATACACTTTTTCCCTTGTGTAAAATGTGTGTACATTTTTTTGACCCCTCTCTCTGTGTGTATAATCTATATAAGACATAGGTGTGTATATATATTACATTTCCATTTCTGAGATAGTTCCCTTAGATAATGGTCTGCAGTTCCATCCAAGTGGCTGTGAAAACATTGTTTAATTCTTTTGATGACTGAGTAATATTCCATGGAATGTATGTGTGTGTATAATATTTATAAAGGTTTTAAAGTGTGAAAGTTGCAACACTCAATACATACTGATGGCATTTGCTATCTTATATGTTGTAGTTTGTATGTCTTATAATTGCACAAGTTAAATGTGACTTGAGTATTACATTTTTTTTTTGCAGTTATTGGCCGGGGCCGGGTTTGAACCCCCCACCTCCAGTATATGGGGTCAGCACCCTACTCCTTTGAGCGACAGGTGCCACCCCAAGTATTATAATTTTAATACAGTTTTTCCCTTTCTTGAAATGTGTATACATTTTTTTGCACCCTCTCTTTTGGTGTATAATATATATAATATATACATATGTATAAATACTATATTTCCATTCCTGAGATACTTCACTTAGGATAGTAATCTCCAATTCCATCTAAGTGGCTGAAAGACATTGTTTGATTCTTTTTCTATGACTGAGTAATACTTCACGGAGCGTGTGTGTTTATGTATATGTGTTTTATATATATGTATAAATATGTGAATTATAAAATTATATGATATATAATATACACAGGGAGAGAGTGCCCAAAATGTATACACATTGTAAGAAAGAAAAAAAAGTGTATTAAAATTGCAACACTCAGACGGTGCCTGTGGCTCAGTGAGTAGGACGTTGGCTCCATATACCGAGGGTGGCAGGTTCAAACCCAGCCCCAGGCAAACTGCAACAAAAAATAGCCAGGTGTTGTGGTGGGCACCTGTGGTCCCAGCTACCCAGGAGGTTGAGGTGAGAGAATCACCTAAGCCCAGGAGCTGGAGGTTGCTGTGAGCTGTGACACCACAGCACTCTACCAAGGGCAATAAAGTGAGACTCTGTCTCTAAAAAATAAATAAATAAATAAATTGCAACAGTCAAGTTCTGTTTGACCTGTGTGATTACAAGACACACAGGGTGTGATATACAAAGTAGCAAACATCCTCAGCTTAGATCAAGTATTACAACTTTAATACCTTTTTTTTCCTTTCACATGTTTTTTTTATCCACTCATAAACGGATGGACCGTTTGGCAGATTCCTTGTCTTTGCCATTGTGTATCTTCATTTCTTTCTTTCTAAACCCTTCCCCTGCCCCCGGGATCGTGTAAAACATGTATTAAATAAATAAAGGTTTTTCCTTTGTTAATCTGGGTGTGGTCATTGAGGCCTGGGCTGTGACCCTTGCAATGAGTGATTAAAATAAATGGTTGCTTCTTTCCTACAGTGTGGGGAAGGAGGGAGTTTGCAAAGCACAGAAAAAGACCGCAGAGGGAATTGAATGGGAGGGAGTCTGGGGAAGGGTAGATGGGAGGAAGGAAGGAAGGAGGCAGAGGAAGGGACAAGCAGAGGTGGAATTGGGGGGATGCCAGTGGGACCAGGGGGACAGATTAATGGCTTATGTAACGGGGTAAGTGGATCCACAGTGTTGCCTCGAGAATTGTCCCACAGACCCAGGAGAATAATGTAGGACGAAGAAAAGGATCAGCCAGGCTTTGCACTCCTGGCAACACGGAAGGCTTTCTGGGCTCCAGGATAGCAGGAGATCAACTGAGTCTGTGCTGATGGTTCCGGCTACAGAAAGTGTCTCCCTGTTGGGGCCCCCTTGCAAGGGAGCTCCTGGGGGGATCAACAGATTCTGGCTGGAAGGGAGGAGCTCACTGCTCTTCAGATCTTCTTTATGCCAGCATCCTACATAGGCCGCCCTCAAGCCCGGTGGTGTGAGATGATTCTGTCTACACACCCAGTGGGTTTGTGTCTCTTGAAACTGCATTTTGAGGGATCTCCCCCGAGACTGGAATTCCCTCTGTGAATTAAAACAAAATTTAACAAAAACCATCTGGTAGAATCGAAAAGAAGGAGGAAAGGAAAGAAAAAAGAAAGAAAGAAATCAGGACGGCAGTTTTCTCTAAAAACAGACGATTCCGTGGCTTTCGGTAAGAGGCAAAGCGCTAATTAATTTTAAAAGTGCTGACCTCCTTTGAATTATTTCGGTTTCTCAGATGAAAAACATATGTGACGGTTGCATGTTCAGGCTTGAAACTCTGGATGCTTTTGGAAGGTTTCTCTGCGGCAAGTGGTGTGGTAAAGTGTCGGGTTACCTTCTCGGGGAACTGAAGAACACTGGCCTCCATTGTGAGCCCTGGACAGGCAGGAGTGTGTTTTAAACAATAAAATACTCCACTGTAAGCAGCCAGGTTGGAGAACTGCACAGAAATGTACTTTGTTTACAAATTTGTCTGGAGCTGCCCAACCTGGGCCAATTATAGCACCAGTTCAGGTTGATCTCAGACCCAGAAAATTAAGAAAAACAGTACGTCAATGCACGTGTCCAAAAATAGAACAGGGAGCTGGCAAAAGGGACCCAGGGGCTGCAGAGGATATTAGGAGTGTGCATATTGTATAATCAAGGTCAAGGTCAAGGATTTATTGGTCCTCGAAAATATTACAAATTCAAAAGGTAATTAGGTTTGAATAAAGAGTAGTTTGTTTGAAGGAGGATTTATAGCTTAACTGACTGAGCCTTGGGGTTGGCAGTCCAAAGATTTTCCAAGAAAAAAAAAAAAGAAGTGGCAATTTTTCAGAATAGGGTAGAAAATGTAAATAGAACCTAATAGGTCCATGCCGTCCTCATGCCCCTTGCGTTAAACTTATCTCCAGAGAAACTATACTTTTCTTGCAAGGAATTAAATGAGAAAAGTCAAGCCGTGGACGACTCTGCACAGGTGACTTATCAACGTTTTCTTTCTGGCTGTGCACAGTGGCTCACACCTGTAATTCCAGCACTCTGGGAGACAGGCAGGTGAACCGCTTAACCTCAGGCATTCAAGACAAGCTTGAGCCACATTAGTACCCCGTCTCTACTAAAAATAGGAAAGTTATCCAGGTGTGCTGGTGGGCACCTGTAGTCCCACCAACTCCAAACACAGAGGCAGGAGGATTGCTTGAGCCCAGGAGTTTGAGGTTGCTGTTGTGATCACACCAAGGGGGTCTGCCCACCTGTTACTATCAGCCAATAGGCAGAGATGGGGGTATAGGTCCCAATAAGATTAGCCACCCCTCAATTCTGTTCTGCCTCAGTTACAATTCTAATAGCTTTGATGATGAAATTCAAGGGAATCATCCTGGGAAATGTTTAGCTTTATCTGATAAGGAACTAACCTCAAAGGAGTCTCCATTATAAGGATGCAAAATGTTTAAGCATCAGAAAGGCGATTTTCATGGTAACAGAGTGTCTAAGAGAATCATCAGAGGAAATTGTATCATCAATGTAACATTTACCAATAACACAATATCTGTTGTCTATGAGTAACTAAGAGAATCGTCAGGGGAAACAGTGTATCATCAAAGTAGCCTTCACCAGTGACACAAAGCTATGTCTACGAGGGGCTATGGGGGACGACTTGTTCAGAGTTTTCTGAAATAAAGATCCTTACAGTCACAGTGAAACTTTAACTAGATAATCACGAGGGTGGGGGGTGTAAGAAAGAATGTGGGCTGAGCAGACTGATAGAATCAAGTTACCAACCCACCCAGGAAGGATTCCTTTCCTGGGAGCAGGTCCCTCCCAGGAATAGTGAAGGGAGCATTCCAGGCCCCCCTAACCCTGTCCCATCTACCTGCCCAGGTAAAGCTTCGCACAGACCAATCTTGGCAGCCCTAACCCTTAAATCCCTGTCTGCCACAGCCCACGTGTGGATTTCTCCGTAGTCAGGAATCTCACCCCATCTACTCTCCAGCTGTAATAACGACTGTTAGGCCCACTAGGCCCAGGCTAAGGCAGAAAGGTGTCAGGCCGAGGCCATAATGGAAAAATACCAGTTAACTCCTGGCAAATTTCCAGACTGCAAGCTTTCCAAAAAAAAAAAAGAAAAGAAAAGAAAGAAAGAAAGATAGAAATAAGTCTAGCTGACTCCCAAGACAGATGAGAAAGTACCAATTAATTTCTTGCTTCTAGCTAACTCCAAGTTTCTTGCTTGGCTAACTCCCTCGGAAACAACTGTTCCTGGACTGACTTTTAAACAATACCAGGCAGACAAAGTACCAAAACTAAGATGTATGCGGGGGGGGGGGGGGGAGTAGCAAAACTAAGATGTATAGAGGGAAAATATTAAAAATGTTTGACGTATGACTAACTACCCACAAAATTCTGCTTCTGTACAATGCTTGCTTGCTACCCTACCCCGTGCACCTGGGCAGCCTGTGTGCCAACCAGGATGCAAACCAAGCCTTTAAAACCCGACCCCTTAAGCCAGGGGTCCTCAAACTTTTTAAACAGGGGACCAGTTCACTGTCCCTCAGACCATTGGAGGGCTGGACTACGGGCCCCAGGATGAGTTGGCTGCTAAGCAGGACAGGCAGTAGTGGCAAAAATACCCAGTGGGCCGGATAAATGTCCTAGGCAGGCTGCATGTGGCCCACAGGCCGTAGTTTGAGGACGCCTGCCTTAAGCACTCGGGGCTGCTCTCAGAAACCCTGTGTTGAGACACTGAGGCAGTCACTGTCTGGCTCTTTAATAAAAGGACTCCTCTTTCAATTGAACTTGCTTGGTGGTATGGTCTTTGTGGAACTCCTGGGTATAACAAAGCCACTTTGATTGCATGAAGTGTATCTCTGCCTTCGTCTTCTTTCCCCTGGCACCTCAAAATCATTTTACTCTTTGGGTCGGGAACCTTTCACAGACTAGGTCAGCCATGCTGCTTCCACTTGGTTTCTTAGAGTCCATCTTACACAACGGTTGGTTGTCTGGTTTTCTTGTGAGCTCTGACGATAGCACAACACTTTACCCAGCGTGAGAGACTGAGACTCTGTTTCCAGAAAAAAAAAATGTTTTTTTCTTTCTGCGCCTTTTAAAGACTCCCAATACCATTTTCAGGACTTATAAGCAATCGATGATCGCGGAGATGAATTAGGAGGGACATGTGGTCTTGATTAGATGAAATACATAATGATTTCACATCTTCTAACCCATCGTGGGTGTCTAAATTCTGCCATTTATATCATCAGGCCTGATGAGTTGGAAACGCATCCATTTCTTGTCAACACGAGCTTAAGTGCCCAGACTCTGTGCACCAAGGCGAAACATGACTATCTAAAATTTTTAAAGAATGAGGATTTCCAGCACATAATGAGGTCATGCTTGGTTTTCCCGGAATTGTTTTTTGACTGAATGGTGGGGGCGGGGAAAGAGAGAAAAGAAAATGAATTTATTCAAGAATGGGCAAGGTCTACATCAAAGCCGCAAATGCTTGGCGCTCTAAAGAAAGTGCATTCGCGTTAATTCTAATCCGGGATGAAACGCGTGTCCGTCCAAAAGTGAATTAGGAAGATCTCAAGAAGGTGAAATATGACTAAGATTTGGAAAATGTTCATGAGTCGGGAAAAGATTGCCCAATATTCCTGTTCTGTTGTGAAGAATTGCCATCATTATTTAATTACTGAAATTCTTACAGGGGCTGCATCTTGGAAGGAGGAGAGGAAAAGCACTTTGAGGACGGAACAATCACTTTGGCAGTGTGATTGCCAACACTGACCAAATAATTATCATTGTGCTCATGAGGGCGATATCCAACTCCTGTAAGATTGCCTCACCCAGGAGAACTGAGGTGATGACAGGAACTATCCTATGGGATATATGGTAGACACCACTTGCCAGGGAGGGCTGGAAGAGGAGCATATATTACCATATATACGGTAGACTTCCATCGGCAGGCTGGAAGGGGAGCATATATTATCACATATACGGTAGTCTCCAATTCCATCTTGAAGAGTGGAAGGGAAGCATATATTATCACATATATAGTAGTCTCCACTTTCACCTGGAGGGCTGGAAGGGGAGCATATATTATCGCGTATACGGTAGACTTCAGTTCTGCCTGGAGCATTGGAAGAGCACCATATATTACCGTATATATGGTAGACTCCACTTTCACCTGGAGGAGTGGAAGGAGGGTATATTATCATACATACGGTAGACTTCAGTTCCACCTGGAGCATTGGAAGAGGACCATATATTACCGTATATATTGTACACTCCACTTTCACCTGGAGGAGTGGAAGGAGGGCATATATTATCATATATATGGTAGACTCCAGTTCCACCTGAGTAGCATATATTATTGTGAATACGGTAGACTCCAATTCCACCTGGAACACTCGAAAGGGAGCATATATTATCATGTATATGCTAGACACCACTTTTATCTGGAGCATTGGAAGGGAGCATATATTATCATATACATGGTAGACTCCAGCTCCACCCGAAGCATTGGGAAGGGAGCATATATTATCATGTATACGGTAGACTCCACTTTCACCTGGAGCATTGGTAGAGGATCATATATTACCGTATGTACGGTAGACTCCACTTTCACCTGGAGGAGTGGAAGAAGGGCATATATTACCATATATACGGTAGACTTCCGTTCCACCTGGAGCCCCGGAGCAGTAGCACATATTATCATGAATACGGTAGAATCCAGGTCCGCGGGGAGCGCTGGAAGGGGAGCATATATTATCATGTATACGGTAGAGTCCGCTTTCACCTGGAGCTTTGGAAGGGGAGCATATATTATCACGTGTATGGCAGACGCCACCTCCTTACGGAGGACTAAAATGGGAGCATATATTATCATGTGTACGGTAGACTGCACTTCCACGTGGAGGACAAAAGGGGAGCATCTATTATCATATATGTGGTAGGCCCTGTTTCCACGAGAGGATAGGAAACATCAACTTCTATATACAAGTTTATGACCTACAGCAACTTCTATATACAGGTTAATGGCCTCGCCTTTCTCCTGGAAGATTCTAGCCGGGGACAGGTGAGTGCACGCATGTGCAGTGCAGGATTTCAGCGGGCGCAGAGCGAGCCTGTCTGCTAAGCAACAACTTGATCACATAATTACTGTCAAAAAAGGAAGTGTACCACCTGTTAGTGTGCTAACCCCGCCTGTACAAATAACCCTACTATGAGCTCACTCTAGTTAAGTCCCGCATCCAAGTGGGTCATTATTCTCATCCCCGTTTGCAAATTTATTTTGCAAATAAAAGGGCGAAGGCAGCAAAGGACCCCAGGTTTTTGCAAAGCTTTTGCACCCAGCAGGGGACCCATTAAGTTCTCAGGTAGCCAGCGGGTTTCCCCACGTCTAGGAATTCTGTTTACATTTTAAGCCCCTCTGTATTATTTTTCTTTTTTTCCGTTTTTTATTAAGTCATATATACATAGATGATGAATACATTCATGCCTTTGTGGGATTCAATGCATTGATTATGTGTACAAATTGGAGTGCTTACACCCTACTAATTAACACAGCTTTCACCTCATTTACTTAATCACAGTGTTAAGACATTTGTGTTCTTTAGTTAATAGATTTGACTTGTACCCTTGCAATATGCTCCATAGGTGAGGTCCCACCACCTCTGCTCTTTAATGAAAACTCCCCCCCTTGGGGTGCAGAGTCACAAAGAAAGCTGAAAGTTCAGTTATGCCACACCTTTTGGGGGCAAGACCCGATTTTAAGAGGGACTTTACCTAACAAATGCAATCAGTGAAATTTGGTTTCTTGTACCCTCAATGAATCCCCAACAATAAATTAAAAAAATAATAATAATCCTTTTCTGGTACAGAAAAAAGAAAAAGTTTGTCTGCTTTCATGAATATGGGTCGGAAAGTTGTTTACAAACATCCTGCCCTGTAAATAACTTCCACTCAACTTGAAAGCAACACTTCTGATTCATTTGTAGATGATTACGTAAGGACCCAGGCAACCACAAGAAAACATCCAATTTTTCCTGTGAATTGCTTCAGGGTCTGGCCTTCTGACATGACATTACAGTCAACAACCTTGTCCAGCAGGAAGGGGAACTTTGGGCTTAATGACCCGTGAAATCCTATAGCCCAGCGTGAGGGGAGGTCGATTATTTGCATGTCGAGAGTCCCTCTTTCTCAGCCGAGAATATACTTTGACTACAGAAGGGCCAGGAAAATAACCCAGCTTCTTCCTTTTCAAGTCCATGGACAACAAAGAGAGAGTGCTCAGAATCACCCTCACATTTTTTTTTTTGCACCGTTTCCATCTTGAATTGTGGCGATCCATTTGTGAAAATTGATGTCACAGTGTTGCGAAATTATTATTAACCAAAGCTCACAGTTTATATGAGGTCTGCTGTTCTGTTTTCTCCTCTCTCTGGGTTTTGACAAACGTGTATGTTGCCGAATAATTTCAACAGTGTTGCAGGAAATTGAATGTCAAAATTTAATGTAATCCAGAGGCTGTAGCTGGAATTGTTTTAGAATTGCTGACTGTGTGATGCCAGCTTTTTTTTTTTTTAATCCCCAATTCGGTTTCTCTGCATTGAATAAAAAGACTCGATCCCTCTGTAATAATAATAATGATGATGATAATTCCATATGAAGGATTTTCTCATCACTCAGCAGCAAGTGTCTCAATTTCCTTGTGTCATTTAACTTCCATTATGACATCACTTGTGTCATCTAAAGACGCAAAGGAAGACAGGAAAAAGGGTCCCGTTTTCAAGAACCTGTCTTTACTAAGAACATCTATGGGTAAATGCCAAACATTTAAGATTAAATGGTTAATTGTGCATTATAAGTAAAAGCATAGTATGGTTTAAGAAAAAAAAGTAGGGGCAGTGCCTGGCACTCAGTGGGTAGGGTGCCCGTGATAAGCTGGTGGTTTTAAACCTGGCCTGGGCCAGCTAAAGGACAATAACAACTACAACCAAAAAATAGCCGGGTGTTGTAGCAGGCACCTGTAGTCCCAGCTTCTTGGGAAGCTGAGGTAAGAGAATCGCTTAAGTCCAAGAGTTGGAGGTTGCTGTGAGCTGTGATGCTACAGCACTCTACAGATGGTGACAGAGTGACACTCTGTCTCAAAAAACAAAAACAAAAGAGACTATTATTGTGCAACATCGAAAGCATTCAATTTGGCGGGGAACACACAAAACTTAAGGAGGACGGTGGTAAATCAGTGATATATCAAATGCTTTTAAAATTGGAGAGTTTGGGGTCCTGTTTTCGCACACAATGAATTAAAGTGCCCTTGCAGAGAAACTAGAAATCTCTCCGCCTTCAATATTTCTCTAGGAGATTCTCAGCTGACTCATGCCCAGAAATCACTGGATGAATCAAAGGTAAAGGAAAAAAAAGAAGAAGAGGAAGGAGAAGGAGAATTATTTTAAAAATCCCACCCACACAAGGGCAGCGCCTGTAGCTCAAAGGAGTAGGGCGCCGGCCCCATATACCAGAGGCGGTGGGTTCAAACCCAGCCCTGGCCAAAAACTGAAAAAAAAAAAAAATCCCACCCACACGCGTATTGAAATCCACACCCCAACATACAGCAGTGTTGGTTCCACCCAAATGACACATGAGAAATACATTTGCAAGTGTTTTAGGAGCAATATGCTTTTAATGTCGAAAATATTTCAGTGCAAAAGGGATTGCAGAAAAGTAAACAACCTCAAGTGTAACCAGCAGGCTGATGTGGAAATAAGATACTTACCAGCACACCAGAAGCTTTTAGCAAATAAAGGGCCATTCTGCGTAATTATGCCATTTGAAGTTTTGTCTGCTGTTGTACTTTATGGAAATGGTATCGTATACTTTCTTTCCTCTTTTTTTTTTTTCTTTCTTTTTTGTAGGCAGGATGTTGCTTTGTTATCTAGGCTGGAGTGCCACGGCATCATAGCTCACAGCAACCTCACACTCATGGTCTCAAGTGATCCTCTTGCCTCAGCCTCCCGAGTAGCTGAGACTACAGACAAGTGCTGCCATGCCTAGTGAAAATGTAGTCTTTGGTGTCTGACTTCTGCTGGGGTTCAGAGCACTCTTCTACCCAGAAGTATGGCATGTAAGAAAACAGGAGAGGAAAAAAGATTTCTCTCATCTTTTCCCCCTCTCCTGAAACACATCATAAAACCTAGAAAAGACTTTGGGACCTTCCCCTGGAGCTCGTCATAAGAGCCTCACATGAGAGTAGCCTTCCCTATATCCTGAGTGTCCTTATCTCTGAGGACACAGACAGGAATCTGAACATAGACCTCAGTCTGTTCCCCCAGATTATTCCCATTAGATAAAACCTCCTGTTTCTGATCATGACTAGCTGATCTTCATCAAACTACAGCAAAAAAAAAAAACACTGTTTCCCTGTTTCTTTGTGTTTTTATTTCTTTCTGAATGCCCCGTAAAGCTTCCATTAAATAAATGTGTATGATTTTCTCTTGTTAATCTTTCTTTAGTTATAGGGCATTTAGTCTGGACCCTAAAATGAAAAGGAAAAGATTTTTTTTTTGAGGCAGTTTCACTGTCGCCCTCTGTAGAGTGCTATACTGTCACAGCTCACAGCAACCTTAAACTCCTGGGCTTAAACATTTCTCTTGCCTCAGCCTCCCAGTAGCTGGTGGATTTTCTTAATGCTTCTTTCCCTCAGCGTTATGACTGTAAAATTGATCTTTATGGTTGAATGGAGTTTTAGTGTATATATTTTAATGGACATGAAATATTTATAAACATATAGTGACTTACTTATTCATTATATCTACCTGGGTGTGGTTTCCAGTTTGAGGGAAGCTGGGAATAGGGCTGTGTATATTTTATTTTGCTGAAGATACTTATTCACCTCTGAAAGTCTGGAGAATAGTGAGGAGTTTGGGGGCCATAGGGAATCCATATTTCAGAAACTGAAACCACTTATACATACAGGCAATAAAATCTATCCTACTAAGATTATTGACATGGGTGTTATTGAACCCAAGGACTATGAGAGTGGATTTCCCTTTGTATATATATTTATTTTGTAAATTATGCTTGAAAATCAGCTTATCTCTTAAAGGAAAAAGGAAAACTTTTCAACCCTGTGGTTGTAAGCACAAAAACAGACAGAGATGATACTCAAACCAGTGAACGTGGCTGTGTTCCAAAAAAAAAATGTGGACACTGAAATTTGAATTTTAAAAAATGGGCTGATATATACTGCTTTATGTCTCTATGGGCACTTGTGAGTATTTGTTACATGCATAGAATGTTTAATGCCCAATTCAGGGTATTAGGGTTTCCCATCATAATATCTGTAATTTCTACAAGTTAGTACTGTTTCAATTCCTGCCTTCTAGCTGTGTTTAAATATACTATACATTGCTGCTAATTGTACTCACCCTACTCTGCTAAGAAACATTACAACTTACTGGGTGGCACCTGTGGCTCAAAGGAGTAAGGTGCCAGCCCCATATGCCAGAGGTGGTAGGTTCAAACCGAGCCCTGGCCAAAAGATGCAAAAAAAAAAAAAAAAAATTAGAAGTTACTGCTTCCATCTAACTGTTCTGTTTACTCTTGTTAGCCAACCTCTCTCTTTTTTATTTCACTTTGCTATGAGGATACAAATGTTTAGATTTCATCGTTTTCAAATCTAGAGTCATCTTAGCAGGATACATTTTGTTGGCTGTCTATATAACTGGTTTCAATTAGTTCTGAGAAAGAATCATTTTTCTGAATTATGGATTCTATATGGCCCCCAAACTCCTCACTATTCCCCATGCTCTTTCAGAGGTGAATTAGTATCTTCAGCAAAATAAAACATAAAGCACTATTCCCAACTTTACTCAGACTGGAAACTGTGCCCAAGTAGAATATAATGAATAAATAAGCCACTCTATGTTTATAAATTTCTATGTCAGTTAAAATATATACACTGAAATTGAAGTTGAGACCTTCACCCAGGGGACGTTCTGAACACCCTTACACTGTGCACATTAGGTGACATCCCACCCCTCATCTCCCCCTTCTGTCTCCTCCCCCTCACTAGACTATACTGTGTTTCCCTGAAAACAAGACACTGTCTTGTATTTATTTTTTTCTCAGGAAGACATACTAGGGCTTATTTTTAGGGGATGTCTTATTTTTATTAATATAACATAACAGTCTACATTTATTCAAATACAGTTGCGTCATCTTCTTCTGGAACCTGACAGGGGGAGCCGACCTTGTTGGTGGGGCTGGTGCTAGTGATGCGTGAACTCCTTTCCCCTAGCCGTTCACACGTGCACAATAGGATGCCTGCGAGGGCGGTTACCACACACTCCCCTGCACAAGAGCAAAGGGCTTGGAGAAAGGAGCTGTGGCAGATAAAAGGTATTCCAGTTTTCCTTACAGCTCCTCCCCGAAATGCAAGTCATGCCCACAATCTGCATAGACATGCCCATAAATCTGCATAGCCACGCCCATTGCTAGGTGTTATTATTGGGGTAGGGCTTATATTTAACAAATGCATAGAAATCCTGCTAGGGCTTATTTTGAGGGTAGGTCTTATTTTCGGGGAAACATGGTAGTTGTTTTTCTTTCATGTGGGTGTGTAGTTGTTTATATATTGGTTTCATATTAGTACTGAGTACACTGGATACTTGTTTCCATTCTTATAAGGCTTTACTAAAAAGAATGTGTTTCTACTCCATTCAGGCAAACACAAAAGATGTAAAGTCTCCATCTTTTCTTACGGCTGAATCGTACTCCATGGTATACAGATACCACAATTTGTTAATCCATTCCTGGGTTAATGGGCGCTTGAGTTGATTCCACATCTTGGCAATTGTGAATTGAACTCCAGTAAGCATTCTAGGGTAAATGTCCTCGTGGTAAAATAACTCTTTTTTTCTTCTGGGTAAATGCCTATTAATGAGATCATGGAATCAAACACAAGGTTCATTTTTAGTTTTTCGAGGGTTCTCCATACTTCTTTCTCCAGAGGCTGTATTAGTTTGCAGTCCCACCAGCAGTGTAGAAGGGTTCCCTTCTCTCCACATCCACACTGGCATCTGCACACTCAGGATTTTGTGACTGATTTTATATCTCAGAGTATAACCAGCCTCTCTTAATCATCCCTCCCTCCCACATACCCTTTCCACCTTCACAATATTTCTCTTTTTGTGCCTGGTTTATGATTTTTTTTTTTTTTGAGACAGAGCAGTCGCCCTGGGTAGAGTGCTATAGCATCACAGCTCACAGCAACCTCCAACTCCTAAGCTCAGGCGAGTCTCCTGCCTTCGGCCTCCCAAGTATCTGGGACTACAGGTGCCCGCCACAACACCCAGCTATTTTTTGGTTGCAGCCATCATTGTTTCTGGTGAGCCCAGGCTGGATTCAAACCCTCCAGCTCAGGTGTATGTGGCTGGCGCTTTAGGCACTTGAGCCATAGGTACCGAGCCCTGGCTTATGAATTTAAAACTTGATATAACTTTCAAGCATCTTGAAATAGGTTTTCTTTTCTTTTTCAGCCATTTAAAAACATTAAAAAATATATTCACTCAATTCCACACCATGATGGGCAGAAGAATCTGAGTGGCTTATAGTTTGCTGACTCCCAATTTATAGAGTGTTAAGTTTGTGAATTGGAGGTGGAAATTCAAAAAAAAAAAAAGTTCAAGTAATACCAGAAAAAATTTAGGATGGAACCCATATTTTCATGGCCTTTTTCTTGCTTAAATTCTAGCTATGGTTGGCATTTATATTATAATATCACATTTCTTTTATAGGGCATAATCTGGCCCAGCTGAACCAACCTGTAGGGTATATTTGATTCTGTGTACTTTTCCCTGGAATCAACTCTGACTTCCTAGGCAATGTCTCAGAGCTAAGAAAAAACCCTCCTTAGTGGGTGGCGCCTGTGGCTCAAGGAGTAGGGCGCTGGCCCCATATACCGGGGGTAGTAGGTTTATGCTGGGACCAGGCCAAAAGTGTAATAAATAAATAAAGAAATAAAACAGTGCTTAGCTCAGACCAAACTCTTACTATCAGTGAACACTGGTGTTTCTTATCAACCACACTATTAGCATCTGTGTCCATTAAGATAAAAGTCCTTTGTTTATTTTAAATTAAAGCCTCTTCCCTCAAGATAAAAGACCACAACATTTCGGAAAGAAAGACTTTTTTGGTAAAATTTGTGTATTCTTTGCTGTAGAGTTATTTGAAGGCAGAAGAATGCCATATTTTTTGGCATAGATTCATGTATTGGAAGGGAATCAAGTTTTAATGTAAAGTTTCAAGGGTAAAGGTAAAAAATGAAATTAACTATGCATGACCCAAAAAGGCTGCTTAGGAAAGATAGTTGTTCAGCTTTTACTACGTAAAGAAAGACACAGTCCAACATAGTCAAAGACTCAATAAGGATTTCTGAGAGCTGATATTTTAATTTTTATTTTGTACCAAGCTCCATTCTTGGACTTGAACCAAATAAAGATTGAAATAGAGAAGGTGTTTGGCCCGAAGTTTCTTGGTTTCTTATCTATCCAAGAAG
>CAUYQV010087983.1:0-19182 GCA_963574575.1 Galagoides demidoff
GGGCGCCTGTGGTCCCAGTAACTTGGGAGGCTGAGGCAGGAGACTCGCTTGAGCCCAAGAGTTGGAGGTTGCTATGAGCTGTGATGCCATGGCACTCTACCCAGGGGGATAGCTTGAGACTCCATCTCAAAAAAAAAAAAAGATTTTGTTAAGTATTTTTGCATCCATATTCATTAGTGAAATTGGTCTGTAGTTCTCCTTTTTAGTTGGGTCCTTTCCTGGTTTTGGAATCACAGTGATGTTTGCTTCATAGAACATGTTGAGGAAGGTTCCTTCCTTCTCAATATTTTGGAACAGGTTCTGCAGTATAGGTACCAGGTACTCATCTTTAAAGGTTTGATAGAATTCTGGTGGAAGCTTTTTTGTTTCTTTAGTCTCAGAACTTGATATTGGTCTGTTCAAGAGATCTATTTTTTCCTGGTTAAGAGTAGGGAGAGGGTGTGATTCCAAGTATTGGTCCATTTCTTCCACATTGTCAAATTTCTGGACATAGAATTTTTTGTAGTAGTCAAAAATAATCTCTTGTATCTGTGTGGTTGTCAGTTGTTTTATTTCCCCCTTTTTCATTTCTGATTGAGGTTACTAAAGATTTTACTTTTCTCTTTCTAGTTAATAGTCTAGTTAATGGCTAATGGTTTATCAATTTTGTCTCTCTTTTTGAAGAAACAACTTTTTGTTTCATTAATTTTTTGAATTGTTCTTTTGTTTTCACTTTCATTTATTTCTGATTTAATTTTGGCTATTTCTTTTCTTCTGCTAAGTTTGGGATTGGATTGCTCTTCCTTTTCCATTTCTTCTTTTTTCTTTTTCTTTTTTTTTTTTTTTTGAGACAGAGTCTCACTTTGTCACCCTTTGTAGAGTGCCTTGGTGTCACAGTTTACAGTAACCTCAAACTCTTGCACTTAAGCAACTCTCTTGTCTTAGCCTCCCAAGTAGCTGGGAATACAGGCACCCACCACAAACCCAACTATTTTTAGAGATGCTCACTCTGGCTTTGGCTGGTCTTGAACCCATGAGCTCAGGCAATCCCCCCACTTCAGCCTCCCAGAGTACTAGGATTATAGGTGTTAGCCACCATGCCTGGCCTCTTTTTCCATTTCTTTAAGATGATTCATTAGGTTGTTGATGTGCTTTCTGTTTTTCAGATGTAGGCAGTTAATGCAATAAATTTCCCTCTTACAACTGCTTTTGCAATGTCCCACAGGTTTTGGTAGATTGTGTCTTCATTGTTGTTATGTTTAAGGAAGTTAATGATTTCTTCCTTTATCTCTTCCTTGACCCAACCATAATTCAGTCCAGCCTAAAGTTGTTTAGTTTCCATGCCTTTGGGGATGAAAATTCTTGTTGGAGTGGCATTACACCTTTATTGCCTTGTGGTCTGAGAAGATACAAGATATAATTTCAACTATTTTGATATTTTTGAGGTTTGATTTGTGTCCTAGGATATAATCTATTTTGGATAATGTTCTATGTGCTGACAAGAAAAACATATATTCCTTGGCTTTCAGATGTTGTGTTCTGCATATGTCAATGAAGCCCATTTGTTCTAGGGTCACATTTAAGTCTCTTATATGTTTGTTTAATTTCTGTTTAGAGGATCTGTCCAGTTCTGCCAGATGGGTGTAAAGTCTTCTGTTACGGTGTTATAGGATATCATATTGCTCAGACCAATTAAAATGTTTCCAGAATCTGTGAGCACTTAAGTTGTGTGCATAAATATTTAGAATTGAAATATCCTCTTGTTGTACTGTTCCCTTGACAGTATAAAATGTCCATCTATTTCTTTTTTGACTTCAGTTGCTTTAAATTCACTTATGTTTGAAAATAAGATTGTGACCTCTCCTTTCTCTTGAATTTCATTTACCTGAAATATTGTTTTCCATCCCTTCTCCCTGGATCTTGTTTTGTCCTTCAAGGCTAGGTGTGTTTCCTGGCAACAACATAGGGATGACTTTTGCTTTATTATCCAGCCAGCCTGTGCCTCTTCAGTGGGGAATTCAAGCCACTAACATTTATTGAGAGAACTTATAAGTGTGTTGGAGTTCTAGTCATCTTATTTTGTGAAAGTCCATTGCATACTTTTAACCTTTGTGCCATTGTGCAAGCTAAGTTTTGTCCTTTAGTTCCTGGGTGTTTAGTTTCCTGCTGCTTCATTGTGTTGGTCAGTGTGGAGAATAGATCTAAGTATTTCCTCTAGAGCTTATCTTGCTGTGACAAATGTCCTCAATGTTTGCATACCAGTAAAAGATTTGATTTCTCCATTTTTCCATCAATTTTAAAGCTTAATTTAGTAAGATAAGGGATTCTGGGATGAAAATTTTTTTTGTTTAAGAAGGTTAAAGGTAGACTTATCTCTTCTGGCTTGATAAGTCCACTGTTACCCAGATGGATCTCCCCTGTAGCTCAAATTGGTGCATACTCCTGGCTGCTTGCAGAATTTTCTCTTTCATCTTGAGTTTGGACAAATTGATGACATTGTGTCTCGGAGAAGCTCTGTTTCAGCTGAGATGACCTGGAGTTCAATATCTCTCTGAAAGGAGTGCATCTGAATCTTTGGTGATACTTGGGAGTTTTTCAGTTATGATATCCGCCAGTAGGGCTTCCATTCCATATGGGGTTGGTTTTCAAGGTGGGCAAAGAAAAGGTGGAGGATTGCAAAAGGACTCAAAGGGACTGAGAAACTTTCATAATTCTTAACTACCTTTAACTTCCCTGAATTTTTATTATCCTATTTATTTATCCTTTTTGATGATTAGCTGTTAAAATAAAAAGATTTTGTGTTCTGCCTTTGGGTGCAGAAAACCAAAGGGAAAGACCATCTGAGTCCTCAACCCTCATATGGTATAAGTATGTCACTATTATCTTTTGTGCTAAGGACCCCAAACAAATCCTGACATAGCAGAGGAGCTAAAGATATTGGCTACTAAATACATTTACTAATGTATTCACAGAAAGAGAGGGACACCCCTAAAACCACCTCACACAAACACATACATATACAAGGAGTAGGAGCCTCATTAAACAAAACGGGTTCCAAGCTCAGTTACAAAGGAAGACATTCAAGGAAGAGCACCAAAGCCCTTGAAATAGATCTGGTCTACACTGGGTATGTATGATGGGAAGGTCATATCACAGCACAATCCAAAGTATTGCCCATCCCTTTCATTCCCTCCCTTTTGGAGATAGTATGGATGGGTTTGCATTTAGGCATAGTAAGCATATGCCACATTAGTAAGGTCATGCTAAACAGAAATGTTTTTAATTGACTTTGTTTTGAGGGAGGTATGACCAAACTACTTCTCCCTACTCACAGAATTTGGTAAAGAATGTTCTTTTCTAGTTCTGTGGGCATCTCAAGCCTAACAAAAAGCTCCTCTAAACTGAAGAACTAAAGTGCATTTCCACCACTTGGTTTGCTGAATAACCTCAAAAAGCAAAGGAAAACAGATACCAGAATTTAAAATTGCATAAAGAAGAAATGGCAATGGAGTCAGTCACCACACAACAAAGTTTCCTATCAAGTACAGATTTTAAAATAAATAAATAATCTTCTCATGAGCGAGCCCTCAAAGGGAAAAGGAGAGAAAAAAAAATACAGGATTTTTTCCCTTTCTCAATTTGGAATATCTCTTGAAAACTACAATAAAATAGCCATAGAAACTTGGATAAACACTGGCAATTTTAGAAATAATGACTGCTTCTTCCAAACCAATCTCAGAACCAACAAGGAGCATAGTACCGCAAGGAGTAATTCTTCAGTTCATAAAAACAATTCTGCTTTATGAAAATGGGGGTAAAAGAAACAAGCAGGCATTCCCTCTTTGTGAAATATTTATGATTCTTATGTTAGCATTTATACAAACATGAATTAACTCCTAATTTTCCATATAATGTTTTATGTATTTTTTGTTCCATTTTTTTAATGTCCATTTGTATTGGGTCAACATCAGTACTGTAGTACAGAAACACACATGCTAGTAATTATATTTCTCCTATTAAATGTTTCTTCTCCATTATGGGTTAATGCTTCTGATCTTTGTTATGAAAGCCAAGTAAATCAGATTTATGGTCATGGAAATATAAAAAGAATGTTGGAAATGTCTGTAATCAATCCCAGGTGTCCTGTTTGCTTAGATTCATATAACTGAAAGGGAATTTCAAGAGATAATTTTAGGGATTTTAGAAATAAAATTTTATATGGTATGATATCATTTACCAACATTCCAGAAGGACAGATTACCTGAGCAAATGGGTAGTTTTCCTAGACTCCTAGATTTTTCAGTAATAAGATTGAACTCACTTTTGTGTAAAAGAATACACTGTTTACAGATAATGGAAATTCTGATGTACCCCTTGTGAGGATCCCAGAAAGCACGTGGCAGGCACCAGTGAAGACTTTAAATAATTCTGGTATCAAGAGAGATGGATGACATCAGAATTCCAACCAAATAAAAGCATCAGAACAGCTGGGAAATATAGAAAAATAGTCATTATTAATTCCTAAACATATTAGTGATACAGCATGCAATACACAATAAAACACAGTATATATCTGCTGTCTGTGCAGTGGGTTTTATAAAGCATGATCCTGTTCAGTTACTCTTCAATCAGGAAATAACTATTATTTTGCCTACCAAATGCAGTTTATCTTGAGGAAACTGAAAATTTTCATAATCATCCAGCCCCCTGCTGCTCAGATGTCTATGTTTAAATTATCCAAAATAGGTAGTAGCTTATCTAATTTTTAAAGCCCTTCAGAAACAGAAATCTCATAATCTCATTATACTAGGATGCTTCCTTCATAACAATTTACTCTTTCTGGTTACTATCAAACCCACTGCAGTGAGAATAGAATACCTATCAAGGCAGCAGACAGACTTTGTTAATTGGTAAAGAAATAACAATACATCGTAGGGAGCAGAGACAGCTGTAAGAAATAAAGAGAAATAGTGGGACTAGATCATGAAGACACATCCTACAGCAGTGGTTCTCAAATTGGGTCATCGTACATCAGAATCACCTGAAGAGTGTATTAAACCGCTTTCTGGCCCCACCCCCACAGTTTCTAATTCAGTAAGTAGGCTGTATTATAATGCCTAAAAGTTTGCATCCCTAAAAACTTCTCAGTGATGGAGCTGCTCCACAGACCACATTTGGAGAACCACAGGCCTAGACTACTTGTTCCTGCAAAAAACCCTAGACTCCTGAGACCAAAAAAAAAAAAAGTATATAATGTAAAGATATGGAAAAACCTATTTAAAAATTATTTTTCATTTCTCCTAGAAACATTTTTCACATACCATAGGATGTAACCATTTTTTTCCCTCATGATTAAGCTAATTGTTTTAATCTGAAAAGACCCCAAGACTATCCAATCGTTACTGCCCAGACTGGAATGTTATCTCTCTCAGTATTTACACTTCAAGGATGAATAAGCCTCAACACTTGGAAACATCTCCTGGTGGTAAAAACTGAGATATGTGTACATAGTGCATTCTGGTTTCTGGAGACATTTTATTTAGAAAAAAAGAGTTGGAATAAGGATTCAGGTCCATTATATTTCCAAAGAAACCAAGAGGGGAGGGGACAGCTGCTTACTTCCTTATCATAAGCAGAGAAAAATAATTTTCCTCACCCCTCACCTCTGGAATGTCCAGCCAATCAGGTAGAACATTTGGCTTGGCTTTCGTCACATCACCCCAGAGGTAAAGTCTGGAGCTACAGAAAGATTGACACGCTTAAGAAATCTCTCTCTGAGGGCGGCACCTGTGGCTCAAAGGAGTAGGGCACCGGCCCCATTTGCCAGAGGTGGTAGGTTCAAACCCAGCCTCGACCAAAAAAAAAAAAAAAAAGAAGAAGAAGAAGAAGAAAATCTCTCTCTGATCCAATATACCATGAGCGTGCATTAAGAATAGAGTAATAAAAATTAATATTAAAAAACCAACATCAACCCAACTCCAAATCACCTCTGCTGGGATTAGTATATACCTCTTCTCTAAATGGCTCTAGAATTTCAGGCTCAAATTCAAGGCCGTTTTCTGGGTGTTTGCAATTGACAATTTTTAACTATTGTCATTTCTTGCTCCTTTCTAATATCTGTATATTTGTGCTGCTTTCTTCTCTCTCCATTAACATTATATTATTTCTTTCTCTCGCTCTCTGCCCCCCACCCTTCCTCTCTCTCATACACACTCATCTGTGAATTTTATTCCTTTCTGGAACAAGGCATGCAGTAGAAAAAAGAAATTGTAAGTTCTCAAAGTCTAGGGTTTAGTATACCAGCTATTTGTTAACTCGTGCACCATTGACTCCATATACTGTTATTTGCCTATGATTCTCCCTTCCCTTATTTCCCAATCTTGTATCCCTAATTTTATCATAAGCACTAATAGAGGTTTATGCAATATTCAGTGAATTTTCAAGAAATCTATTTCTTGTTATTAGGTAGTCCTTTAAAAGTTGTCAAGAAACTGGAAGTAATTGATTAAGGAGAATTGTTTCTTTGAAGGAAGTGGCCTTTTGAATTAGTAGGAGGTAATTTGTATATTCAAATCTCTCTGCAGAAAAAGTAAAATTTATTACTGCGAATATGTTTCTGATTGTGTTTTAAACTTTCACTGACCACCAGCAACATATGAAGTACCATAAGCAACAGCATTAGACCTAATTACAGCCCAGTGGGCATGCTGCCTAACATGGTCATTTTCTTACTTTTATCTAATATAATTCTGTTTATTTGGCCTATCCTGTCAATTTAGTTTTTATTTGTCATCTCTTCTTCATCATTATTTCTAAAGGCCTATATCTATCAGTAAAAATTCCCAACTAATGTTCATACAAGGAAAAGAAAAATATAATTTATAGAAAATATCTGAATCCTAATCGTATTATAAATTTCAAGAGTTATTTCCCTAGTAATACATAAATACAATTTGGATAACAATCTTTTTACTGGTTTTAGTGTTATAAATCTAGGCGTTAAACTTTTTGCTTTAATTATCTCCAGAAATTCAGATATTCTTCTCTTTAGGGCCATACCTTATTAAGTGCATTATAATTAATGGTGCATTATCATTACTTACAGTATACACATCAAGTGCTACCCCACATAGTAATCCAGATAATGTGGTAAGTGGCATAAGGATGGACAAATAGGTCAGTGGAATAGAACTGTTAAGTCCACAAGTAAACCCTTGAGTATGTGGTCTGACAATTAAGTTTGTGAACTCATCATAGAAAAAGTGCTACATCCCTCATTGCTGAATATCACTATGGTCTCCTTTGATGTACTCTCCTTGGCTATCAGGTAACTGCAGTGATATTCAGCAATGAGGTATATAGCATTTTTTCTGTGATGTTTGCGAACTTAATTGACTGACCTCATATAGTCAATAAACACTTGTTGATTTTAACCAAGGTCTCAAGACAATTCAAGAGGGAAAGGATAGTTTTCAAGAATTGATACTGGGGGAACTGAATATCCATATGTCAAAGAATAAAGTTAGATTCCTATCACACACCATATAAAAAAATTAATTCAAAATGAATCAAATATCTAAATGTAAAAGTTAAAACTATAAAGATGTCAGAAGAAAACTTACTTACAAATCTTTTGAATTATTTAATGCTTCCTTAGATGTGACACTAAAAGCACAAGTAATGAAAGAAGATAAATTGACTATCAAATTAAACATGCAAAGGAAACCATCAAAAAAGTGAAATGACAACCCAAAGAATTAAAACATGTATTATCAAATCACACTATCTGATAAGGGAGTTGTATCCAGAACGTACAAAGAATCCTTACAACTCAACAAGAAAAAGACAAATAGTCAAATTTTAAAAGGGGCAAAAATAAATAAATAAATAAATAAAAACTGGGGCAAAGGATTTGAAAAAACATTTCTCCAAAGATATGTGAATGACGGATAAGAACATGAAAAGATGGTCAATATCATTTGTCATTAGGGAAATGCAAATCAAAATCACAATAAGATACTAGTTCATACCATAAAATGGCTATTGCAAAAAAAAAATACAATAACAAATGTTGTCAAGGTTATAGAAAAATTGGAACTCTCATACATGTTAATATGAATGTAAAATGATACAGCCGTTCTGGAAAACAGTTTGGGAGTTCCTCAAAATATTATACAGAGAGTCACCATAAGATGCAGCAATTTCACTCCCAGTTATCTTCATATGAAATATATAAAATTTATGTCCACATGAAACTTGTACATAAATAGCAGCATTGTTTATTATAGCTAGAAAGCGGAAATAACAAAGTGGCCATCAACCAAGGAAAGGATAAGCAAAATGTGTTCTACCCACACAGTGGAATACTATCTGACAATAAAAAGCAGTGAAGGACTGACACTTATCACAAGAAGGACAGACCTGAAAAATACAGTAAGTAAAAGAAGCCAGACACAGAAGGCCACATATCACATGATCCCATTTGTATCAAATGTCCAGAATATGCAAATCTCTATCAATAGAAGATTAGAGTCATGGTTTCCAGGGGACAGAGAGAAACAAGAGAGAGGAGAGGGACTGACAGCTAATGGGTATAGGGAGATGAAATGTTGTAAAATTATATTTTGGTGATAGTTGCACAGTTTGTAAATACACTAAAAACCATTGAGCTATGTACACGTAAAGGGAATGAGCTTTATGGTATGTAAATTATATATCAATAGGGTGCTTTTATAGAGTGTTCACAGCAATAGTGTTTTTAACAAAAGAAATTGAAAATGACCTAAATATTCATCAACAGCAGAACAGACAAATAAACTTGCATATTTATACTCTGAACTGTCCATAGTGATGAAAGTGAATAAACTATATACTAAGAATATGAACAGAGAGGAATCTCAGAAATAAGTTATTGAGCAGTAGATTCTATTTGTAGAATTCAAATAGGTAAAACTAAACGAAATAACATTTTTCCTGATTTGATTACTCAAAGGAAAAAAATCAATGTCATAGTTAATAATTTTTTCATATTATAGATCTTTAATTTTTAAAGTTAGACTACTTTGCCATGGAAGAAGGTCTTATTCTTTAAAAAGAGACTTTATCAATATTATGTTAGCAAATTCTTATCTTAAAAAATTAAACGGAGAAAACTCTTGACATCAGAAATGCCAACAAAAACATATGAATAAATGTCAAACATTACAAAAAATCCATTGAATATCACAAACAGAAATGTTAAGTCCATAGTCTACCTTACAGTGAGGTGAGTGGCTGGCAAGTTAAGAGAGTAGGCAATTGAGGACAGAAGCATTTCTAATATTTATTCAGTCATAAAACACTTCACAGAGCACTCTAATACTTCAAGATCTTTTATGACAAATGGGAACAGGTCATCAAAAAGAAAAACCTTTAAAACTCAATTGTCGTTATTTTGAAGCAGTCTTCCCATTTTGAAATTCTCTAATCATACATTTAAAATCTAATTCAGTGAAAATAAAGCTGTAATTCCCCACATCTATTAATTTACTAAGCAGTTTATAGACGGTTTAGGTGGTGTAATTTCTGAAAGAAGAATGGCTAACAAGTTCAGTGGGTTCCTGTGTTCCATTAACAGAAGATTCTGATTCAATGGTATTTAGACATTTGTGTATTTTAAAAGGCATTATAGGAAGTTTTGTGAACTCAAATTAAAGACTTCATAAAGTCCCAGTTCTAGTTTTACACTATAAAGTAGACTAACCATGTAAAAGCAATTAGTAGACAACATCAGAATGGTACTAGATGGGTCAAGTCATCAAATCACAAGACCTAGACTATAAACACACTCTGCCTTATGATAAGCAGAGTAGCTGTGCTTTATCTGGTAGGCAAAGCTGGAATCTCATCCCACTAAGAAGACCCAATGGGTGTTGAACACAAAATCAGTAACCAGAATTCATTCTTTACATAATTTACATTCTTCAAGGTACTTAAAAGGAAAATGAGAAATTATGTGATAAGGAGTTCTTGTTCTCTAGGTATGTGGTAATATTTCTCTTTTAGATGTGTAAACAATCTCTACCCTTTGATTTGGTCTCAGATTTTACCCAAAGACTTTCATTCCTTTCTGTAAAATGGAAATTAGGAATCAAGAGAAAATTATTAAGCTCCAGATTTCTATTTCTCTAACATGGCAATGAGGCAGTAGCATGGGATGTCAAAAACACTTAGAATTGAGGCACAAACTTAATTCTACTTACTTTATCCATTTGTGGTTATTTAGGTAATAGTCATCACCTATACACTTCATAGAAATACTTGAAATCATCTGGGGTTTTTTTGTAATGGTTATCTCACATAGTCCTTACATTCCTCTGAAGAGTGATTCCCTCCCTCTTGGGTTTTCATGGATGTCACCTAATACAGATACATGTTGACGGAGAGACAGAGGAATTACCAAAGTAAAACGGAGAGTTAGTCAGCCACAGTAGTCCAGGCCTGTGACCAAGAGTTAAAACTGTTTTGGTGTCCACCTAATCCCACCCATAGTCCTATCAGGTTCTTCCCCAGCAAAGCAGGCCTGCTTCTGACAAGCCTTCACATCACAAAGCCTCTCATTCCCTTATTTCTACCTTGGACTCAACTTCTCTAGCTTTCTTTAGAAAAGAAATTACATAAATAAGAACTTTCTTCTGGTTAGGACGCCTTGACTAGGACAAAGTTGTCTTAGATGTCTAATCTATTTTAAGAGAGTACATGCTAATAGTTAAACACTAAACATCAATATACCTTTCCTTTTTATTCTTTCAAGGAGTGACAAATCATATGAAGCTGAATAACTTATCAAAATATCAATGTGTTTTTAAGTCTCTAATTCATAGGTATTTTCCTCCTCCATTCCAAGCAGGTTTCTAAATTTTATGTTTTTCCTTGCCTTGCTTCAGGTGCTTTTGTGTCCAAATATAAAACAGAAACTATTGGGATAATACCCTCTCTAGCTTTTGTATTCAAAAACTTAAAGTCTTATAAGAGGTTATTGGGTCACTCCCAGAGAAAGAGAACAAAGAGCTTGAGCAATGGGGAGTGGGTAGAGAAAAGAGGTCAAGAGTGGGAGGAGCAAGGGGAGGACCGTGGAGCACCCTTGGATTTGTGGATGATTCTTGGCAAGGGAAGAGGCCTGGTAATGACTGAGATTGAATTTCTGGGCAATCCCCCAGGATGGGAACTTGGAGAAAATCTGACTTAACAAAATAAAGTGGACGCAACAATTTCTTATTTCCTTGTATTATGGAATAAATCTTCACAATAACAATATTTGGTAGCAAAATTCTCTGTATGTCTGCCTTACCCTTTCTGGTTTAAATGACCAGACAGAACTCTTTCAAAAACCACTAGTCAATATTTTCAATGTAAAGAAAGGTCTTCTATAGAACCATCAAGACACTTAATGCAGTGTGCAGCCCAGAAATGCACCTCACATATATAATGAAGAGAATAAAGTATAATGAAGTGCTCTGAGTTAGACATAGCCAATCTTTTCTTCTCACTCATAGTGAAATAAAGAAATGAAATATAAAAATTCCAGCCTTCACTTCTGAAGCATCTTGTGAATGGTACCTGGTAAAGATATGATGTACACTTACTGAACAAAAAAAAAAGTCATCCTAATTGAATTCAGTTAACACACAATGCAACTATGGTTCAAGTTTTTTTTTTTCTCCTTCTTTTGAATATAGAAGTTAAGAATATTCCTAGGTTAATCTCACTGAAATACAACATTGAGAGTAAAGGACATTAAAGTGTTTTAAGAGTGTTCTAGTAATTTACATGTTTACTTTTATAACACAAGCTATAAATACTCACTCTTGCTTCACCTCCTAGATATCTCTCTAATCTCCTGGATCTTTCTCCAATCTCCTGTCTGTTATTCACTTCCTGTTTTTATTCATACACTGTATAAACAGTTGTACAGTTTGTTCAACTGTATAAACCATAAGATCTAAACACAAGATTTTGAAAAATATTTTTATTTTTATATAATCAGCCAACTTTGCCCTTCCCTAAACCCACTTCACAGGGAGTGAAGAAATTCTTCTACAACCTTATCTTGAACTGATTCTTCATTGAAAGAGGAGTGCATGAGTACTTAATGTATTTTAACTTCCCTCAATAAGGAAGCCGATATGTCTGTGATGACTGTTATCACTCATCTATGCCATCTCTGGCTTCCACGAACACCTACCTCGCTGACTTCCTAAAACATTTCAATGCCACAAAGCATTTCCTGTGACTTGATGCCAAGCACTGCCTAAAGGTTAAAATTGGAACATGTGATTATGAATTAGGCCAACCAATAACCAGGGACTGGCCCTGGAAAGAAAACAAAAGAAGATTCCTAACTCCACACAGAACACCCGTGGCTTGACAGACATTGTTGATGTACACATCAGGATGATCCACAACCACCTAAACTTTAGCATTAGACATTGTTTTGACAATTTTCAGAAGCTAAGTTGTCTCTGAAAGTCTCAGTGAGGCAGACTCCTTGACAAGACAATGCAACTATCAACAGAAAGAGTAGAAAAGATATTCACTGCTTAAAATGGCAAGCTTGTCCTGGGAAATTGCATTATTAACAAATCAGTAGAGGCCATGGGTCACAGTCTTAATTTGTGATAAAATTAAAATAGTGATAAAAAGTATTAATATGTCCTAGTAAGTCCATCTATAACTAAGAGTCTAAGGGTCTTCTCTGATTTCCCATCTGTCAAATGGATTAAATAGTTTCAAATCTATTTCACAGGCACATATCAAAATAGACATAGATGTGTATATATGCAAGATTTTGTTCTCACTGGTTATCATTAAAGGCCCAGGTCTACTCTTTCATTTCTTTAGCAAGGCTGTGTCACAAACAGATCATTTGTTGAGCTACTAAGGCACAGACAGATCACTCAAGAGATTCAAATCCTATTCTTGGTTAAAGGTATCCAGTGATTCCTGGTACATGCATTTTAGCAAATTAGAATCGTAAGATCAACAAGTCACCTTTCATTTTCAACTACAATTGAGTAGAAAATTAATCCTAAAATGTTTTTTAGAATGCAATCAATCTTTTAAAAAAAATACTGCATATATGTATGTGTATATACAGGGTATCCATATAGTTTTCTTTTTTTATTATTGTTTTGGATTCATCGAGGATACAAAGAATTAGGCTACACTGATTGCATTTGTTAAAATCCCTCTTACAATTGTGTCCTGCCCCCAAGAGGTGTGCCAGACACTGTGACCACTCATACCCCTCAGAATCCCCTCTCCCTCCTCTCTCATTCCCCTACCCCCACCTTATATTAGATCATGTACTGCCTTGATATTAGACTTGAGTACATTGGATTGAATACATCCACATATTTTTAATGCTTTTTTAATTTTATTTATTAAATCATAGCTATGTACATTAATACAGTCATGGGGTACAGTGTGCTGTTTTTATATATAATTTGAAGTATTTTCATCAAACTGGTTAACATAGCCTTCATGTCATTTTTAATGATTATATTCTAATCAAATAGACATGTCCCTAAGTTCCTTGAGTCAATAAAATTATATTTAAATTATGGAGTTACGTTCTTGTTGAGCACAACTCAACATATTCTATTGAATGGACCATGAGATAATTATTCTTTAGTTTTCTTCAAACTAAGCCAGGAAACAAAGAGCTTTTAAAGACAAGGGGAGAAATGCTTTTTAGAAACCAAAAATAAGTATAAAAGTCATCTAGTACTTGTTTTGTGGTTAGAGTAATACTGTTCTCTTGCTACTTATAAAAAAAATCTGTGACTCACATTTGTTTCTTCTCATTTCCAGGTAAGTAATGATATTTCTGTAGCCTGCATGGTAGATGGTATATGTCTAAAAGTATTTTATAAATTCTTTAAAAAAAATGGCAATAATAATGACATACGCTTTGAATCTCCCAAACACACATTCAAAAGATAAAGAAAAAAAGGCAACTAAATAGAAAAACAAAACAAAAATAAAAAAAGGAAGGCAATAACCACTGATAGCATTTACAGCAGAGTAGATGACAGGGTGTTCCCACAAACCCCCAAACAGAAGCATATGAAGACTAGCCAACGCCATTCCCAAGTGACTTGAATGATATCAGCTTCTGTATGAGAAATAGAAAAGGGTAATAGAGCAAATGAGGACCCTGAGAATAGGAATCCCCAAATACTCAGTAAGCATTCACTGGGAATCATGGCAGGTCAACTTGGGAATGGAGGCTGAAACTGGAAAAGCTTCCAAATCTAAAACAGGTAAGAGAAGGAAGTATTTGGTAAGCTCTGAAGGGACCAAAGTGGTTTATGAACTTTCAGAAGTGATCGGCTGGGGCTGTCTTACAGGACAGAGCCCCCAGTTGAAAAGAAACTGCCAGGAGTAGGTCAAATGTAATGGGGGTAGTGATGACAAAGAAAGAGAAGGGGTTTATGGAAGGAGGCTGGAAAGTCTCAGAAAGCAAAGCCGCCATACTGTCTGACATCACCTAAAACAATAGTGAAATATGTGATGGTAGAGATACCAGCCAGACACAGCTCTCTTTTGAAAAGTTGAGAAAACTAATTATTCATAAAAATGTAGAAGGAGTGAAGTCAAATTCCATACATTAAGGTAAGAAAAAAGACTAAGGAGCATTAAAAGACCACCAATGATGAAAGAATGCCCAAAAGAAGTGCCTATGTAACAAATTAAAACTACTTCAAAATGAGTTAATAGATACAAGTAATGGTACAAGCTAGAAAGAACAACATCAGAATCATAATAACTCAGGAACGAAGTGACAGAGCTCATCAAATAATCAGGAATAATTTTTTAAAAAACTTTGATTAATGAAGAATAAACTTGAAGAAAAGCAAATATAACACATAATATTGTAGGATAATTATAAGATGAAAAGGATTATTTTAAAAAATAAAAAGCAATTGAGACAAAGATCAAAAAGAAATGACAAAATTAAACAGGATTTAAAAGAAAGTGGCAAATATTGAACAAAAACAAAAAAGATACAGTAGTGATAACAGGAGTTCCTGAACAAACAGGAGTTCCTGAACAAACTAAAACCTACAATTCAGTAAACTTTCCTTAAAAATGTCCCTGAATACTGAGTTCCATAATCGTCAATACCAAGACATGCATTAGTAAAATTATTAGAATTAAAAGAAAAAGAGAACTATCTTTTGGGCATTTAAAAAAAAAAACAAGTAACTTATAAAGCATAAAATACTAGGCTCAGCACCCATAGCACAGTGGTTATGGCACCAGCCACAATACCAAAGGTAGCAAGTTCAAACCCAGCCTGGGCCAGCTAAACAACTGCAACAACAAATAGGCAGGTGTTGTGGTAGATGCCTGTGGTCCCAGCTACTTGGGAGGCTGAGGCAAGAGCCCAAAAGTTTGAGTTTGCTGTGAGCTGTGATGCCATGGCATTCTACCAAGGGTGCCATAGTGAGACTCTGTCTCAAAAAAAAGGATAAAATTCTAGATTGTTATCTCCTTAATTGTCATCTTCTGGCATTGCTTCATGCCACAAGAAAACAAGATGACATAGTGAAGACATTCTAAGAAAGAAAATGTAAGTCAAAGATTTTATCAGCCTAAATTGGCATTCAAATGTAAAAGGACAAATTGAAATCAATGTGAGAAAACAGGAAATAGTGTTCCCATGAGCCCTTTACTAGAATCTACTAGAGACCAAGCTTCACACAACCTGAATGGCCAGAGAGACATCACCATAAGGATGAAATTGTGTTTCATATAGAACTAAAACTGAGTAAGTATTCAAAAGAGACAGGGAGGTCTACTTTTAGTTCTTTGAGGATTCTCCATACTTCTTTCCAAAAAGGGTGTATTAGTTTACACTCTTACCAGCAGTGTACAAGTGCTCCCTTCTTTCCATACCCGTGCCAGCATCTGAAGCTTGGAACTTTGTGGACTATTAGTTGAATTAGGCAATATCGCAACGTGGTTTTGATCTGCATTTCTCCAAGGATTAGGAACAATGAACATTTTTGATGTTTTTTGACATTGGCTGTCTTCTTGGAAAAAGTTCAAGTACATCTTCCATTTGCTCCCACAGTCCCATTACTAGGTATCTACCCTGAAAAAAAAAATCACCTCACTTCAATCCTTCCGATTTTTATGAACAATTAGTTTTCTTTTATTTCCACATCTTTGAGATTGAGATTTATGATTCCACATCTCAAAGATATGGTAACAACCCAAGTGCCCATCAATTGATGAATGGATAAAGAAACTGTGGTATATGTATACCATGGAATACTATTCAACTGTAAAGAAAGATGGAGACTACATATTTTGCATTTATTTGGAAGGATTTGGAGACCATCCTCTTAAGCATAGCATCACAAGAAAGGAAAAGCAAGCACCTAATGTGCTCTGTATTAATACGAAACCACTACATGACCACATAAGATAAAAACACATTTAAATTCAAGAAGGGGAGATGTGGTAAGCTCTCACCTATCAGGTACAATGTGGAGGTACAGGGCACACTTCCTGGGTGAAGGGCTCAACTATAACTTGGACTTTACTTAACAAACACAACAATGTAACCTAATTATATGTATCCTTATATTAATCTGAAACAAAAAATAAATTTTAAAAATGCTAAAATAAATACATAAAAGAAGGAGAATATAGTATTTATGGCTATAAGCTCAGACAATGTACATGGCATAATTATTTAAAATAGGGAGAAGAAACAGACAGCAAAGAGAGAACATAACATATGCAGAGCAAAACTATAATTGTCTGAAGTAATAATGTTGGTCGAGCAGTATTTGCATTGCTATTATGAGTTTGTTGTGGCATAATGTAGAATAAAGTTAGTGAGTCATTATGGAATTCTCAGTGTAGAAGACAGGAAATACAAATGTAATAAATAAGAGGTTAAGTAAAAGCCCTATGGTATCAAGGTGTCCCTAGTGCTCAGATGGTGATCTTGAAATATCATTTCCACTAATATAAACCAGGACTTCTTAGAAGATGATTTTCAATAGAGTGACATTGTTCCCAAGAGGAGAAAATTGGTTTAGGGAGGATGGAAAAATCTTACAGTTGTTTGTGGCCATCCAAAGTGCAACCCAAACTAAAAACAATCTCTTAGTATCTAATTTCTATCATTAGGGATATATTAATTTAATTTTAGTTAATTAAATCAAGACGATGATTTAATTCCAGGGATGAGACAACAAATACATAAAATAAATCCAGAACATTTTTTCATACTGGATAAGGGTTATGTCAAAAGACTTAAGAACCAACTTAAATAGACTTCCACTGGCTAAAGATGAACAATTTGAGCTTCAGTAAAGACAATAACTGCAATGAATTGAAATCCACACAGTTCATAATAGTCATTTGTCACCTTCAGAGTGTAAATATAAGTAATTTAAAATCAAAGTTCCTGGAACATTAAATTATTTTAAGCCTAAGAGAATATGATCACAGGACCTCAGTCACATGACCAGTAGCTCTAAGCTAGACAACTTTAATTTTGCTCCTCTGGTTATAGATCAGCTTTCTCTTTACCTGCACTGTTTTCTAAGACACTGTAAAAAAAAAAAAAAAAAAAACTAGAAGGGTCCAGAAAAAGCTTCTTTCCCTCTACATTGCCGATCTTCATTATAGATTAGCTTCCCTCTATTTCTCTTCTCAAAGACTTCATAATTATCACATTGTCTAAGATGGAATGTTAAATATACTCTCTTAAATTGGAAAAGAAAAGGAAAATAAGCTGTAATTAATCAAATTGATGTAACTTATAAACTAGTCTTGTATTAAAAATGTTGTAATCCTGTTAAATTTTTTTTCTGCCTATACAAGCAAGGCCCCATTCCTTTGAAGTCTGTGTTACCTGAATGGCTATGCTCAGCTTTGCACTTGAACAAATTCTCTAAAACTAGGTTCTGATCTTTCCAGTTATTTCAGGTTGATAAGAAATTGTTGGGGAACTAATTCATTACCTCAAATTTCACCTTTCTATTATGCACTATACCACTTGGCAATGATTATTTTTGAACTTAATCAATTAAGATGGAGTCTGTTCACGTCACACAAATAGTATAGACAACTAGACATTCTGTGCCTCCCACAGTCTTTCCAAATACCATCTGGTCTGGGTAAAGGCATTGAACCTGAGTTTGATCAGACACATGAATCCACCTGCCAGTTATTGTGCCAGAAAATAAAAGTGATTACCAAAACTTTATCAATTTCAGGATCAAAATAAATAATGATAATAAGGTGTTCTAACCCATTGAATAAAATAACCATCAATGTGCTATGCTGATGGCAATAAATAAATAAGAATATATGATAATATATTTATTTACAATAAATATAAAGAGAACTTAAATGACAGCTCTTACAGTAATAACTGAGTCAAGTAGGAATCAATAATGGTGCTAAAACTAATATGAGAAAGTTTGTTGAGACATAATTACAAAAACTCAATGTTTCTCCCTACAAAGTACTTAACTAAATAAGAAGAGAAAAAATTACTTTACAAATAGAGAAAACTGACAGACACCCCCTTAACCAATGATCCAATTTAACACCACCAAAATGAGACCAATTGACACTGTATGCCCCCTGATACGATACACTCTCAGAGCAGAGCAAAACACAGGCATAACTTTCCTGCCAAAAATGTATAAATGGAATTTAATCATGAGGAAACAATGAATTACTAAATTAACAGACATTCAACCAAGAAAAACTGGCTTGTGCGCTTTAAAAATGCCAAAATCACAAAACATAGAAATACTAAGAAACTATTCTAGATTGAATAAAACTAGAGGCATGGCAATTAAATGCAGTGTGAGTGTAGATTACACCTCGCATCCATTTGCTAAAATGGGTGTCACTGGGATAATCAGCAAATGTTAAATAGTGTCTCTGGACTAAATGGTAGAAACGCATCATTGATTACCTAAGTTGCATTGTAATTCTTTTAGAAACTGTATTCTGAATATTTAGAGGACATGGGGCATCTTGCCTGCAACTCACTGTCAGTATGTTCAGAAAAAAGGAATAGAATAATGTGTATGTGTGTGTGTGTGTGTGTGTGTGTGTGAGTGTCTCGGGGGGGGGGGGTGCTCAAAAGAGACACAGGAAATGATCCAGTAAATGTAGTAA